>JAQZBX010031841.1:0-26130 GCA_029593785.1 Cabassous unicinctus
AAAAAAAAAAAAGGAACACTACTCACACTACTCTTGAATCTTGAATACTTTAGGTCTTCCAGAGTGCTCATTTAAAATTCAAAAGGAAGGTTCCATCTTACATGGTAACCAGCAATAGCAGAGCCCAGAATAAATCCTTTGGGATCAGGATACACTATACACCTATTGGGTAGGGAATTACAAAAGACAAAGGGGTGGGAGGGCTACTATTTCACAAAATTTGCCTACATCCAGCAGCGATCTAAGGACACACATACTCTGTGCAAAAGAAACCCCTAGGACTGACAGTGAATCAAATCCCCAGAACTTTTCATCTCCATTTCAAATATTCATGTATTTTCCAAATAGAAACTGGAACACTAAATCAACTAAGAGCACCAATCTGATAAAAGTTATGCAAATATCTTTATAAATATACAGTATCATCTATAACATTGACAGCTTAGATAAAGAGACCAACTTTCACTTAAAATCTAAATTCCAAATGCAGGATGCAAACACAGAGATTATCTCCACCCCCCCACCCCCCGCCATTTTATTTTCACCTTCACACATGGTTACAAATTGCATATATTATTCATAGACTTCTACCACCACCACCAAACCCACCTTCACAGTACAAAACAGACTCAAATATTGTGGGAATCTTCAACACCAGGATGTGAATTGTGAAATCCAATAGATTATCAGAATTGTCCAAAGTGCTCTGGAAGAGCAATTAAGGGTTAATCATCTCTGGATATGTTAAACATCAATAACATCCAAACACACAGAAACAGCAACAACAAATTAATAAACCTGGCCTAACATTGATCACAATAAAGCCACCCGCTGCAGCGATAGTCCATGGATGCTACCTCCTGTTCTCTAACCATGGGCTTCATCAACTATTCCTTTTTTCCTCCCTGATAAATAATTGGGGGTATAAAGTCCTGGAGCCATGGGGAGGTCCCACCTGGGGAAGGCAGGATGACTGCACAGAGCTAAGGTTCTGACAAATGACTGGCTCAGCCAATCCCAAGCTGGGAGTCCCCAGGAGATGATGGATGGTTCAGCATTGACTTTCCAAAGGGAAGGTGTCTGTGGAGGGAGGTCCCAATTTGCAGTTCTTTTGTTCTTGTGTTTTTATGCGCACTGACCTCCTACTCTCTGCTCCTTGTTCCCTTCACCTCCCTCCCTCAAGGCTTTCCTTCTCCATATAATTCTGCAATGCCAAGAGAAAATCAGAATAAAAAGAAAGAATAATAAGGGTCAGAAGACCAGAGGGCCCATCTCTGCTCTGTCCTGTGCCACTGATGAGTCCTCAGCTCCAGAGTATCTGACAAGACATCAATGGAATCAATATGACTAAATTAGAATGTGCAGAATAGACTGTGTTTTATATACAGCTGCAGGGAGAAAAGAAAGCCAGCAGGATTTGAGAGAACATGTAAAAGCTGAGCTGGACTTCAAGGCCCCTGAAATTGGCAGAGAGGGGGACCAACACAGCTGATATAAACCTAGGCACACAAATAAGTAGAATAATCAAAGGAGGTGAACATTGTTCACAGTGCTTATTAGTTCAGGTCAGAGGGGTCCTTTTTCTAATTATAGAATATGGGCTAATTTCATAAAATTTGGAAGACATAGGTACTGTAAAACATGTTAGGGCTTTTGTTGAATGGTGAATGTACAGGTAGGCAGCATTATAGGCCAGTGAAGTTTCAATATTCATCTCATATTTATTGAGCACTCACTACCAGGCATTACCTGTGTTGGGTGTGCATATTTTGCATCTTTCCAGTAGCTTCAGAACACATTAGCAACTCAGAGTGCTAAAATGGTCACTATTCCAACCGATGACAGGTAGGTGTTGACTGCCATGGCATCTGCATTTGATTATGTGCATTTGGAGCCAAGTTGACAATGTACCACGAAGACACCCTGTGGCCCTTTTTAGCAGCAAATTCTAATGATGGGTTCAAGCTCTTACTTGGCTCAGAGATAAAAGTATAAAACTCCAATACATAAATAAAGGCAGCTGACCTGTATCATTTGGCTAAAGTCCTACAAGAATGCCTTTCCAGATAAAACTGAGAGAAAATCATTGTAACAAGTAAAGAAAATTGTGGTGACCTGGGGTAGTCTGTTCCATTGGTGGACCCCAATAAGCATTCCCCGGTCTTCATGGCCAAGTGCAGTCCCCAGCCCCATCCCTATGAATCTAGGCTGGGCCTGTGTTTCACTTTAACTGAAAGAATGTGGCAGAAGTGATGTTATACTGATTCCAGTTCTAAGACTTAAGGTCTGGTGACTAAAGCTTTTGTGCTCTTGGAACACTGATCTGCTATATAAGAAGTCTGGCTATCCTGTTGAAAAGACCGTGTGAATACACTACACGAGTCCACAAAGAGAGGAATAAGAGCCTAAGATTGCATGGAGGAGGAGCAGAAACTGAGGCTCCAGATAATGGGCTTTGGTCGTGTTGTTCCAGACAAACCCCAGCCACTGGAGTCATCCCAGCTAAGGTGCCAGTGAATGAAGAAGCTATCTTGGCCATTCCTGCTGTGCTCTGTTTGAATTCCTGATCCACCGTGGTTATTTTAAGCCACCAAATTTTGGGGTAGCATGTTATGTCATAATAGATAATCAACCTGGATAAGAAATGTGGATTTGGAATCAGGACTAAGAGGCAGTCTGGAGCATTGAAGACTGAGCCTCTACTTTGTTTCCTCCCACCTGAACTTAACTAAGAGATTGATTCTACAAGCCAGAGTCCCTGCTTCCATTGAAGGCTCCCCTACTCCCTGCTCTCCGATTGGGCTTTGCCAAAGATTTTGTCTGTCATCTTGGGCAAGTCATCTCTCTTCAGCTCTTCATTCCCAACATGTGAAGTAAATCATCTGTGAATCATTTACAGGGCAATCCACCCAGTTTGCCAGAACCCCTTACTGGGGACTTAACCTATCAGTCTGTATGAGTCTTGTCTCCACACCCAGGCTGGTGAAGAGGGGCTGGGGTGGTCCTGGGCTGGGTTCATTTGCTTGGTACAGCAAAATAGACACACCGAACTGGGCTAGGAAGGAAAAGAGGGTTTATTCGCAGGTAGGAGACTGGAGATGTACAATCTCAAATTAGTCTCCCCATTAAGAGTTTTTTCTCACAGATTTTATACTAGTTGAAACAAAGAAAGCTAATTATCAGGGTGACAGTCCTAAGGAGGGTCTGGAAAAATTAGTTTTTGCTTTAATCTTAAAATACGGGTAGTACCTGGGGTCCAATTATCTTGGGGTGATAAGGATGGGGGTTGGTACAGATGTAAAGGTACAGATAATTATGGTTTTGAAGATCAGATAACAATGGAAGTGAGTAAGGATGAGGAAACACATATTTACACATTTTTGGTGGAGCTACATCTTGTTAATGTTAAATCTGTAGCTCTGTGTGCCTCCTGACAGGTGAGCAAGAGTTATATTGAATTTTTCTAACATTATAAGGTATAGTACAATGCCTTAATATTTAAGCTACACTGGGTTTCTCTAGTACTACACTGGCAGCATCAATTACACTCTGGAAATCCTTGTACCCCCCAGGGCATTGCGGGGGTTTGGCAGTCAATGAATGTACAATTATGGTTATAACTAGCTGGGCCTAAACTGGCATATGTGTGCACTGTGAGTGCTGGGCTTTGCAGACTCTTACCTGTGTTAAAGACAAAGAAATCACAACTAATTGTGGGCTAATGATTTTGGTATTTTAATTCCTATGAGCTTCAGAGATCCTTTGAAATATCAGCCAAATGTAATCCCAGGACAGTATTAAACAAATACCCTACAGTGTATCCTGTGAAATAGGAGGAGGGCATTTCAGTATTCCAAGACTTATTAGGATTTCAGAATGGGTTTATATGGGTTTTTCACTAGTTTTTATTTATCTATTAGTCTTTTTTTTTTTTTTTTTTTAGGAGGTACTAGGGATTGAACCCAGGACCTTGTATATGGGAAGGAGGTGCTCAACCACTTGAGCTACATCTGCTCCCTCTATCAGTCTTTTAAACAAATGTTTATGTCTGCATTTTCTTCCATTGTTTTACTGCCCATGTAGTAGTGGAAATTAGTTGGAAGAATAAAACATTTACTTCTAATGAGTGTTTGAGGCATAAACAGGAATTTTTAAAGTTTACCTATTTCACTCAGTAAAGGATGAAATTACTGCATATTTTTAAGAGGACAGTATGTCCCATCAACTGTTTCTTCTAATGTGGCTGAATGCATAATTTTAATATTCCACTGTCTGGCTATTTAACATTTCCTTTTCACAAAGCCTAGCTGAAAGAAATTTCAATAATACTGCTTTTAATAAGCTACTTCTCATCAAGGTAATAAACCTAAAATACTTAGGACCCGCATTCCTAGTCCCAGGTCTCTTGCTCAAGAATAATTCTCTTTGTTTCTCCTGCCTCCACCACCACTCCTCTGCCTAAAGCCTGTAGGACTAGAGGGATGAACTAGAGAGTTCATCCACATGGCATTGTAATTATGATAATAGCTGATACTTACATGGCAATTACTACATGCCAAGATCTTTTGTAAGTGCTTTACATCCATTAACTCATTTAGCCTTCACACTACCTTATGAGGTAAGAACTATTATCCTCATTTTACAAGTCTAGAGGGTCTCTGGAGTGGCCTGCTCAGGTAAGAAAAAGGGAAGAAAGAAACACTTATTCCAGGATTAAAAGGGAAAAGGGATTCTGAGACCAGCTTGTTTCTCATTCAGGTTATCCTGTGGTCCAGTCCTGTAACTAAGTATTAAGGAGAAGAGGCCACAAGTCCAACCACTATGAATCCCATGTAGTAGGGAGAGCTCAGTGGACTGGTGTCTGACTTGAGTCTAGGAAACTCAGAAGACCAGAGATGGCCTTCTGCTTTAGTTGGAGCGTGAAGGAGAGTCATCACTTCATTGGGAAAAAGAATGCACATGAGTTTCTCATGGACCAGATGTGGCCCATGCAGGAGAGAGAACCAAACTGGAGCCATGTTAAATCTCAGTCAAGCAAACTACTGGGTAGAGTAGTCTAGCAGACAGAGTCTCCGTGAAGCAAATTGTCAAAAATAAGGGCCAAAGGCAATGCAGCCATCTGGAGGAAGCCATTGATAGTTTCCTTAATGGAGGTCTCTGAAAAGCCCACAAAAGCACCCACAGAAGAAAGAGAAGACCTTAAACATCTACAGGACACAAGGAGCACAAAGCCATGTCAGCACAATACCAGTCAAGTAATGATTTTCGCTGCCCCCTTACCCCTCTTCCATTTGCAACCCCACACCTTTGAAGGGCCAGAAACCTACATTAGCTACATGGGAGAAGACAGGCACAGAGAAAACAGATAATGACCTCTCTCACCATGCCTTTCACCAGCTAAAGGGTTCTTGTTCGCATCAGGCCCAGTTGGGAGAAGGGGAGTAACTATAATTCTGAATGAAATTGGAAACTTTGCCTGTTACCTGAGACTAGGTGTTAAACTGAAACTGTGTTCTGTAACTTAAAGGGATGCAGGAAATTTTATTACATAAACATGAAAACCCAAAAGACCTGTCAAATTTTTATCCAAGTACAGTAGAGGTATCCCCCCACAGAGCAAGCAAACAGGGACTGAGGGAGGCCAATGAAGTTGCTTTTATGATTACACCCCATGAGCCCTGCTCATTCAATACCTGTTACTTAAAGAATGTGCTGACAGGTCCCAAATCACACAGCAAATAAGCAGCAGAGCCAGGACTAAGACTCTTTTCTGGTTCCATGCTTTTCCCACTGTGCTTCAGAGGTCTACAGAGAAAATAAATCAGGGGATCAGACATCTAACCACCTGGAGGCATCTATGGAATGTTCAGACCGACTTCATTTTTAGAGCTATGGAAAAGATGGAGTCCCTCTTTCTGCAAAAACACTAGATGAATAGAAGCCTACAGAGTTAAATCATTGTTTAGAGAAGGGATTAAATCATCGCAGTAAGGAGTTAAAGTTATAATTCTTAGAATTTATGCTAATACCATTCCATGTGTATTTCTTAATTAACAATATATGTTAACCCTCTATTTTCAGAGGTGAGTTTTTAATATCCTGTAGTAGCAATGCAAGATACTTTGAATGTTTACTGAGCACCTACTATATGGCAATTCGTGGAGATTGAAGGAAGGCACAGCAAGACAGAAAATAAAGTAAAACCAAGAGATAAATATGTAAGAAATAATTTGACACATGCGATGAGACAGACAATGGAGTGCTAAGATAATGGTAAAAGAGACCTATTACTATGGAATTATCAGAAAAGTTGTCCAGGAGGAGGTGACATTGAACTTGAGATTTGAAGGAAGAGAAGACAGCTATGCAAAGAGCCAGGGAAGGACATTCCAGGCAGAGGGAACAGCATGTAGAAAGGCTCTGAGATGGGAAAGAGTTTGGCATATTGGTGGAAATGTTACCAGCATGCTAGGGGGCAAAGTGGGGAGAGACATAAATGAGCTTGGGGAGGTTGGTAGGGCCAGGACACAGAGAGGCTGAAGGGGAATGTCAAGAAGCATTTTGCTCTGAGTGTATGGGTAAGCAGGGAACAATTTTGAGCACAGTGATGTGATCTTATTTACATATTTTTAAACACTGAAGAATGTGCTCACTGAAGAATGGGTTGGAATAAGACAAGAAAATAAGGAAGACTGGTTAGAAAGCAGTTGCTATCGTTCTGGCAAGAGGTGAGGTAATTTTGTTAGGATGGCACCAATGATACTGTAGAGACAAGCAGAGGGATTTGAGACATACTTTGGTGGTAGAATGGACAGGAACGTGGATTAGTTTGGATGTAATGAATGAAGGAGAGGGAGGAATCAAATTGAGGGTGATGTCCTCTGGCATGAGAAAATGGTGAATGCTGGTGCCATTTACAAAGATAAGAAAGACAGGAGAGACGCAGGTTTGGGGTAGTAGGCAGTAAGTTCCACTTAGGATATGTTAACCTTGAGACTCTTGGGAGTGGTGAAGAGGCACATAAGCGGTTGATTATGAGTCTGGAGTTCAAAGGGGAGGTTTGGGCTAGAGTTATAATTTGGGATATGGATGGTATTCAATAGGAGAAGAAAGGATGAGGTAGAAGGAGCAAGAGAAGGAGACTGAGAAAAAACTGTGGAAGTGGTAGGAGGAAAACCAAGAGAGTGCAATGTTAAGGAAACCAAGACAAGGGAATGGGCAGGCAAAAAGAGAGATTGGTCAACTCTCTTGAATGCCACTAAGTTAAATAAGACAAGGATGGAAAGCAGCTGCTCTATACCAGGGAAATTCTGCCCTTAGAAATAAAAATCAAATGAGGCATGTTCCTCTGATGAGTACAATTTCTTCTGCTTTCTGGTATTAAAACGAGTGCTGAGCCTTTATGCAATAAAGAAAAGGAAAACTTGAGAGACCTAGTTCATTCATTGATCTAAACAAGGAAACTTAGAGACATTCACCTAACCTCCTCATTCTGAAGATGAAGAAACTCCAGAGAAGGGAAGGCCCAGCATCATACAGCAACGAGAGGCAGAGCCACCCGAGGCCACTCTTCGGCCTTGTAAGCTGGCCGCCTTTCATTAGCCCCATCAGAGTAGCATTGGTGTGTATGGGAACCTCCGAAACTGGAAGAACCTCGCCTAGCCCAGAATGCTCAGAGAGCTCTCACTAGATCTATTTACTGCATGTGACATAAATGCCATCTACCTCTTTAAGTAATTTCACACACCCTTGGCAGTCTCACCTCTCAAAATGTCACAGTTAGCTCCCCCAAGATTCAGGCTTGAAGATATAGGGAAATATTCTTTCCTTTCTGATTTGGCTCTTCTTAAATTAATAGCCAGTCCTTTGGGAATGAAGAATGTCTGAGCTCTCTATAGGAGCCTCTCGTAATTTTTTGTCTTCTTTCTCCATCTCCTCATTTCCGACCTAGCATCATATTCTGCTTGCCCTGAATTCTTCACTTTTTTTTTTTTTGGTACTGTTTGTATGGTTAAAGTCACCTCAAATTCTTTTTTAAAATAAAGTAAAGGGGGGCGGATGTGGCTCAAATGGTTGGGCGTCCGTCTGCCATATGGAGGGACCTGGGTTCGATCCCCGGGACCTCCCGGTAAAATAAAAAAATAAAATAAAATAAAATAAAGTAAAATTGGATAGTTTGTTAGTGTGACTTGATACAAGTTGTTAATGGGCTGCTTTATTTTTTCAATGATTCATAAAGAAATATAAAACTAGGGGACCACAGACAGGTGGTCTCTGGGTAGTTGGCAGAGCAAGGGCAATATAAGAATGAAAGTGAGCTTCAGAACAGACAGAGGATATGTGGTGTGGCAGCCATTATAAATCAGGCTGTCAGAAGAATGGTTACTCTTCCTTTCAATTCCTAGTAATGTAATAAAACAGAGATCATATTAAAATCCTTTAAGGCTCAGTCAAGTTTTGTCTCCCCTCTGGAGCCATCCCTGACTCCTCCAGTCTCTTGTTTAGTTTCTCCTGCTCCTAATCCCTATGTGATTGGACTCCAGAATTTAGCTGTTCATTGTTTGTTGTAATATTTGCTAGTACATCATAAGGATTGGTCTTATCTCTAATACCAAATGGTAGGATCTTTGAGGGTAGAGATCCTGAATAATATTTCAGGGAGCTGAGAGAGTTAGCAGGTGTTCAAGAAAGACTTGAGTCACCTTCTGCCCTCTTTTATTCATGAATGCAGCCTCCAATCCAGGAGCAGCCTTTAGAGAAAAAAATGCTTAATTACACTCCTCATTTACTTAAGGTGACCCACACATGTTTAAGAATTCATGTGCAAGGGGAGTGCATGGCTGGTCTTGGAGCTTCTCTGAGAAAGCTTCCAGGTCTCCTCACCTCCCATCATCTCAGAGATTGATTGTTTAGTCAGTGGGATATGTTGGACAGAAGGTACTATTTAGACAGCACCCTAGATATATATGGTGCCTCCCAAAATTAGCCTTGTTCCCTGGATATCAATAACCAGGAGTCATATATACATAGCCTATTATCTAGAGGTCTCCACAAGATGTCTGACATGTCTGCTTACAAAAGGCAAATGTATGAGGAGGCTGTGACATAAAGTCCAGGTATCACGTGCCGCCAAAGCATAGGTACAACGAAGGAAGCTCAGTGAGGAAGCATTGGACAAACTACACCCTTACTATCTGGAGAGTAAGTGTTTCACAGAACATAAAATCTCCCTGCTGAAGAGACAGGCCACTGAGCTCTTGAACTGTGGTGATGATGCACCTCTGTGTGTAACCACAAACCAGTATGAGTGTGAAGTATGAGTGTGAAGTGTTTAAACTGCTGCTTTGAGGGGACATTTATGGCTCCACACAGGAATTAAAATGGTTTCCATCCTTCTGCATAATCCTAGGCCTATCATCATGTCCCAGTGCAAGCAAGACATGTCCTTTCCTACCATAGAGTGCTTAAAATGCCCCTCCCTTTGACACAGTGCACCTGGAACACTTATGCAGGAAGAGGGGGCCCATCAGAGCAAAGAAAAAGCAGCTTCAAAATATTTGGGTAATGGGAAGAGGGAGGGAGGCAAAAAGAGAGGAGGGATATGCCATATTACCACAGCCAGCATACTTCAAAGCACAGCAAAAGGAGCAAAACCTTCCCAGAAATGAGTTGAGAGAATCAGTGCTTAAGGACTATGTTTTTAGCAAAGGTACAAGTCCCTGAAGCATGTGAAAGAGCACCATGGAATGCAAAGAAAAACAATCCAAGCATCAAAAACTGTTCCGTCAGCCATATTTGTTAAGGATTATCACCTCAACTACGCACCCTTTATCACTTGTTATACATCAACCCGGCATGGTGGTTGTGGGTAATTCACATTACAGAGGATAGACTCAGTCATTGCCAACAAAACTTTTAGCTGAATTAGAGTCTGTCTAGGTATTGATATACAGGTATGGCAGCTGAGTTCTCCATACCTAACCACCGGATTTAAGGCAATGGTGGGCAAGAATGGGCAAAATTCTTATAGAAAGTATCTTGATGGGGCTTGGCTACCTAACATGCTACAAACCAAATAGTTTACAGTTACAAATAACCAGGCAGAAGACATGATTCATGCACCATGTGGAGAAAGGAGTGGAAGACCATGACTCGGGCAGTTTGAGATGTGATGGGCAGAGGAGGGCCTGAGAAAAGAACGAGGGCTTTCCTTATCTCCTAGTGAGGACATGGTACTGTGGCCTGAAATACCATAGAGGAAGCTCCTGGTTTATTCCAGCAAAGGGAGAGCCACAAAGCCCTGCTACCTGGGCTCTTAATATCTCCTTAGAGCCAACAAACAACAGCAGTTGGAACTGGATGAGTATTCAGAGTATGGGAGAGTACATTCTATTAAGAGCATTCTTATCATCAGTGTGCAGACATGTTGGCATGGATTTTAAAATTCTTTAGGCAGCCAGCCATGAACCTCATCCACCAACTGTACCAAGTGGCCATTGAACACAGTTGTGCTTTGATTAAAATGCTTCGGTAAACAATGTCTGAAGAGGGCTCTTGAATGGCACACACAGATTCTCAAATAGTGGCTATGAGTGCAAGGGCCTGGACATAAGTCTGAGTCGTGGAAACTGGGGATGGGGCAGCAGATGGAGGAATGGGGGATCTGAGGTCCCAGTAGAGTAGATTTCAACCTGGTTAACACACCAACTCAACAAGGATGCATCCTGACTATACTGTGTACTGCTTAGAAATATTAGAATACCTGCTTGATGAGTATGATGGTATCTTAGATTCTTTACTTAAAATTTTTGAATCTCAAATTCTGTTTTCCTCTAGTTAAAAACGCCTGTGTTTTTCCTAACCAAGGATTAGAAAATTGATCCTGAAGTAAACCCTTTATGAGACTTTGCCATTGATTGATAATTTGTAGCTCTTTTAGAACAAGGTTTATGTAATCACCAATTTCAAGGGATATTAATTCAAAGATTGTGATAGTGTTTGAAGATTTTGTTTTTCTTCAGTGTCTATATGTGTGTGTTTTAATCTTCCACAGACAACTTTCTTGTCATGATTTCCAATTCTTCAGATCACAGTTACCTTGTTCAGATTCAGTCCACAGAATGTTATCACTGCTAATTTGTCTTTTTTCTGTTTGACCCTTTTAAGAAGCAAGTTCAATACATCTATCTAGGTTTTTTTCCCAGCAACATTGAGCAGCTTATATAAAGTCACAAAACCTCTGCTAACTCTTGCTTTTTGATCCCTTGCATCAGATATATTCTAAGAGAAATGCATCTTCTCCCACTGCTCATTTAATTTTTTAAGTTCCTGGAGACATGGCAACTGATATCTGTTGTCCTAATGAATCCTTGGCAGTTCCTCCTCCCCTCTCATTGCTGCTTTCTGTTTTCCACACTTCTCTTATTCTAGATGAATATTTGTTTCAAATTGTCTGTGTTTTGTATTTGTCTCAAAGTCAAAAACAAGGTGACCAAGACAGGGACTCCTATCCAAGGGACAGCGTCCATCTCAGCTTATGATCTTCCCCTGCAGACTTGAGGAAATCCCTGCCCACACACACACACATACATGTTAACCCAGGGGTTCTTAACCTTTTTTGTTCCACAGACCCCTTTGCCAGTCAGGTGAAAACCACAGACCCCTTCTAAGAAGCCTGGTAGCAGCATACCGTTTTATGACACTTAACTAGCATCAGGTCTAACAACTACTGTAATTTCGAAGTATGGATGAGTGTAAGTGATTTTTTGAGATATGCAACCACTGTAATGTGATAGGAAATGACTGCTACTGTAATTTGTTGCATACATTCATAAATGAATGAAATGCTAGATTTCAGTTAGAGGTCAGAGAAAATAAAGATAAGTTGATTTTTCTTCAATCCAAGCTCACGGACCCCCTGAAATCTTTCCATGAACCTCTTGGAGGTCCGTGGATCCCTGGTTAAGAACCCCTGTGTTAACCCCTCACCAACATATTTGAGGTCTAAATCCACCCTATGTGTTGAAATAGTCTTTAAAAATAAGCTATATTCTTTTAATCTGACTTTTAAATAATTTTACTTCCTTAGTCAAAGGCAGTACGTTTTTACTGATATCTCCTCATTTAAATATTCCTTTCAAAATAAAATTCATCTTGCTCTTTAAAATACTGATGATCCAAAGCCAGAAGTACAAACAGAAACACCTTACTCATCTGCCTCCTCTTCTTCCTAACCCCCAACACAACTTGTCTTTCCCAATCCCAGGTCCCTACTCATGCCATTTCTACTTTCTGGCAAGATCTTTCTTTACCCTTCAGTAATCCAGCCCTTCCTACTTGCTATGTTGTTTGTGTTGTTTTCTTATATTGGTGTTCTTAAAGCTTACATTTTTCATTTTATTCTTATTACAAGAGTTATGCATCCTTATTTTAAAAATATCAGAAAATGCAGACAGGCAAAATAATATAAAGAATATCCACCAGATTCACTGGCTGATAACATACTGATGTGTCTATTTCCTTTCAGATGTTTCATTATACACATGTGTTATTATTTCCATGAAAATGAGATCAAGCCATCCATTATGTTTGTAATCTACTTGAATTGGTTTTAATAAATCCATCAGGTTTTTTGACAAATAGATTATACCAACTTTTCACCATTAGAAATAGCACCAAGTAGAAAAAATTATTTAGAAACAAAAAAGAAAAAGAAAACCACACAAATTCTGACCAGAATTTAAATATTTAAAGTCATTTAATCTAAAGTTTATTTTTAAAAAAATAAAGCCATTTAGAAAGTTATCCAACTACCCCCTGGTGCAGAACAGTTACTAATACCAGAAAATCCTTGACAAAATTGATATTCTTTTTCTTACCAAATCTTCATTTCAGCCAAATTGCTTTCAGCCCAAGTCTCTTGGAGCCTCAATGTCCCACTGTGATCTCCCCTTCTCTGGGAGGTCTTCCCCAGATCTTCCAGCTCATACTGATGTCCTTCCTTGCAACATGACCCTTGGGGTTTGTGTATTGGTATCAGGATGTTCAGACTTGCTCCGCTGCTTTATTTTTTCATGTTCGTTGTTTAACTCCCCTAAGTCAGGGTGCTGAAAAAAGCACCTGGAAAGTGCTCAGAAAATGAATGAGTAAATTAAAATAACCAAAAACATGTCCAATAATCAATGTCCAATATCAACTACTATCCTTGGGATTTATTTTGCAGCATTTTCCTTTTCCTGGTCTCAATTCCTCTATTGGATACAGGTAATTGCATTAGTCAGGATTCTTTTAGATAAAGGTAATAGAAAACAAATTCAGATTAGCTTAAGAAAAAAGGAGTGATTTATTGCCTCAGGTAATTAGGAAGAGAGGAAGCACTTCAGACATAGATAAGTCCAAGGATTCAAATACTGTGCCATTCTCTGTCTCTCTCTCATCTCTCTAATTCATTTGCCCCTATTCTCCCCTACTGCTACCATATTTCATTCATATTATGGGGGTACAGGGATAGGACCACAGCCACAGGTAGCTCCAGGACCACATCATCTCAGCTGTTAATCCCAGAGCAAAAGTTCCTAGTTCTCATTTCCAGGCCTAAGTCCTTTGGAAAAGGAGAGAGGTGATATTGGGTTTGACTTTGGGAAGCTAGCATCCTCTCTCTCACCCCATCCCACATGCAGATTTTGGGGGACAGGATGGGGCAAATTGCATGAGGGTCCCAAAGGACTTTGGGCTAGAAAAGTGGTAACTTGTTGCAGTTCCTTTTCTCTGTGACTCAGAGGAAATGGAGTATTATGGGAAGAGAATTAGTGTTCCCCAAAAGCCCAGTGACAGAGAGGGCAGCAAAGACCCCAGAAGAAAATATCTTTGAGGGAATAAGAAGTCTGGGCTGGTGTCCTAGGCTCAATATAAGGTGGATGGTTGATGCTGTAAGCTCTTCTGGAACAGCTGTTGGTCCTAAAAAAGAAATGACTAAACCTGAGAGCATGTGAAATTAAAAGGGTTGCCTGATGGAAGCCTCATAATGGGCATTGCTATGACCTAAATGGGGATTTAACCTTCATACTATCACCCTATTTCAGGGACAACAGAACACACTTGAGAGAGACAGTGACTTCCTACAAATAAGATATGTGAATGTTAGATAATTAATTAGAAAGAGAGAGAGGAACATGACTTACAGTCTGAATTTGTGGAAAGGCCATACAGGTTATGGAAATTTAACAAAATTCCTATAGTTACTGCTAAAACCCATTCTTTTGTCTCATTGTGACTGGCTTCAGATGACAAAGCATGAATATATTTCATGGCATTTGGTTCATCCCCTCATTTTGCAGATGGAAAAACTAAAGACCATCAAGCTGAAGAGAGTGCCCAGACTGAATGACTAGATCCCAATAATTTTCCTATTATTTTTAGGGAAAAGAGGCATATTATTATTTACATCTTACAGAAGAGTAAACTGGGGCACAGTAAGGTGACATGAGTGGTAAAGCTATCTTTCTACTATAGCTGTTTACCCTTCCTCTTCAAATATTCTTTCAAATAAAATTAGTTCAACTATTTGTGTGTTGACTCATTCCCAATTATCTGCTTTCTCACTAGTCCACTTTTCCTCAATTTTCAGAGGTTCCCTGAAAATTCCTTGCTTCCCTCTTTTCACTTTTCACTTCTCAAATGCTGCTTACTATCACTGCTATTTGACAATCAGTAATATTGTATTTGCATTCCCAGCACTCTTTGCCTTCTGATGCACACCAGGAGAGAACGTGAGCTCAAAGTAGTTAACTTTCCATTTCAAAAGCAGCTTAACAACTTAATTCTCTCATTTACCTATTGGTTGTAATCTAAGCTAACTCTTAGAAACTTAGCAAGGGCACTAAGTATTTGCTGAATGAATGAATGAATAAGTGAAGTGTTACACATTTTTCTGTTTTTTTTTTCCAATGGTTTCAAAAACCATTGAAAACAATGGTTTTCAATGTGCTCCAGCCTCAATTAATTCCAAATGTAGAGGATCATTCTGTCCATATCTCATCATTAAATTTTGGCAGACTGCACACAAAGACAATTCAGCAGGCTGTCCCCCACTCGCCACTCAATGTCATTTGAGCCATTAATGCAGAGGTTCTTAACATTTTCTGCCCCAACAAACGTGAGAGATACAACACAACACCACAGTAGTAGTAACAGAGGCTCCCTTTGCCCAGGAGTAGTATATGGTACAAGAGGTAAGAAGAGGTCAGATCATTGAGGAATTTGATCTGTGATCCGGGAGCAGTGGTCTGTAAAGTTAGGAGTGGCCCTGTGATTTGCTTTGGCAATTCAAATAGCAGAAGGGATTGTGCCGTTTCCAGGTAGAAGCACTTAAGCACAGAGGTATGCTCTCCAGCTGCCCTTCTTCTGGCTGCGTTTCTCTCGGTCACCACAACTAGCAATGGAGCCTTTGTTTGTCTGGGACACTGAGGGAGGACAAGATGGACCAAATCTCTCACCAACCCACAATGGGTATGTTGCTTTGTTTTTTGTAATCCACCAAGACTTTGGGAGTTATTAGTTACTGCAGTAAAACTTAGTCTACGTTTTTTTTTAAAATGCAGGCTTCTTGCTGTTGATGTGAAAGGACCCATTATCAGGAGAATCTAAAGGTTGTACAACCAAAACAGTTTAAGGAAGTGCTTCTTAAACTATGCTACACATTACAATTACCTTAGGAAGTTTTGTGGGTTTTTTTGTTTTTGTTTTTTTAAATTCCACCTCACACCCATTAAATCACAGGGCCTGGAAGTGTGAGTCATGCATCAGTAGCTTTTAAAGATCCCCAGGTGATTCCGATGTGAGGCAAAGTTGGAGAAAAACTAGTTTAAGAAAGACACAATTTGATTTTTTTTTAAAGTGAGCACACCCATGATTTATAGGAACAGGATTGTCTCTCCCCCAACTACTGATCAAAGGGTTGGTTAACCATCCAGATTTGTGGGACTTTATTAGTATACTGAGGCTCCAGTAAGCATTGTTAAAAACATTTGGGGAAGGAGAGCTTTGAAAAGATGAGAGTTTAAGAATTCAACAGTATCACAAAAGAACATCAAGTATGAGGAGATCCATTTACTATGAGGTAGGAGATGCAGTTATTGAATTGATTGAATTTTGGGTGGACCATTCAACACAATAGGTGAACGAATCAAATATATTTGGCCTGTGTGGACATGACCATAAACCAGTGATTCTGGAGCATGGATCCTGCATCAGCAGTATTAGCACAACCTGGGTGCTTTTTAGAAATGCAAGTGCTTGGACCCCACTCCAGAACTATTCAATCAGAAACTCTGGGGGTGGGTCCAGCAATTGCATTTTAATAAGCCCTCAAGTAATTCTGATGCACACTAAAGTTTGAGAATCGTTTTTTTAAGAGAAACTTAGGGGACTCTTAGACAACAATAGGGATGAGGATCCTGGGTCGAGAATAGCTTAGGTGTCAGCTACCACAATGTAGAGCCTCTTCTGTTGGAGACGGGATCCTTCAAACTACTAGCAAGATACCCTACATAGAGAACCAATAGGAAATGTGACAAGACTGTTGGGGAGTCTTGGTTTCTGCACCCTTAGGCAGAGCCACTTAGAGCTACACAGTGGACACATGGAGTTATTATAAGTAGCTGTTAATAAGATTGTGAAATAAAAAATGTATGAAGGGTAAGGGTTAAGATACAGGTCATTACAGATTTAGAGACAGCAAAAAGATTCTGGTAACTTTGGTGAAGGAGATATGTTGATAAAGAGTTATATTGCCATGGAAAGCTAGGCAGAGGGCCTCAGGGTCTCAGAGACTCACCATTATTCATGGTTATATGAATAAAGCTTTCAGAAATACACCAAGAGCTGGGGTGACAAATTATGTTGGTGATCTGTTAATGCCCAAAATATTTTTTTTTAAAGTAGGTAGACATTAAGAAATTTGTGTGAATTGATAGGTATCTTTCAGTTCTTGATATAGCTACCACAGCAGGTAGAAATATGGAAAGAATGAGCTTTACAATTGAGACTAAGCTATAAAAGCTTGTGATAAAAAGGGTAAAATGGATCAACTTTCAATCTTCATTTGAATTAGGACTGATGCATCCCAGTAAATAGGATATGCCCCTTAGAAGGCCTTCATTGGGAGGCCTATTTCGGCATGCCAACTCACTTCTCTTTCCCCTAAAGCGTCCCTCTAAAGAAAGGGTATTAGAGCTGGCTGGCATAATTTCTCATGTATAATAGAATGTGGCTTGCAACTATGAGCTTTAGGCAACACAGGCATGAGTAAGGTATGGCTTGAAAAGACATCCAATATACTTTCCTGTAGGATAAAAAGCCATGACGCAAATTCCAGGGATGCTACATGTTTCTGAAAAGCCAAGTTGCAAGATTTACATCTCATTGGAGAGACTGGGCCATGGGTTTTACAGTTATTCATTAAATGGCTATGTAAAATGTGCTCACAGGTCAAGCCAAATCATAAGTCTACCTTATACAATTCACTGTTACTCCAAACTACAAAAGTAATCCCACCGGACCAGGGTCTAATATCTCAAGGGATGTTTAAAAAGCCTATGAGGTCTTTCCAGAAACAGGCTAAGTATTCCAGACCACTTACTTGGAGGAAAAGTTAAATTATATATACAGAGAGAATTGCCTCTTCCTCTTTCTCAATTCTCCCCCTCCATACTTTTAGTCCTTTCTCATCTCTCTTCCTTTCTACCCCTAAAAGTTGTTTAAGCTCATTTATTAATGTATTAGTTCATTCAGCCAATATTTTTGAGCACGAATCACGTGTAGGCACTGTTCCAGATACTGGGGCAGCAATGCAAGCAGTGAGACTAATAAGTGGATTTTTTAGTATTCTAGACAAAATTTATGTGGCTTGGATTAGGTGATGGTAGTGGAGGAGGAGCTAACTGGTGGGATTCAAAAATATACTTTTTGGAGATGCAAGGTTAGATATCAGTAGGAAAAGAGAAAACAAGGATGACTTCTGGTTTTTTGGCTTAGACCACTGGCAAATGGTGGTGTCATTTACTAAAATGGAAACAACTAGGGAAGAAGCTAGCTGGAAAGGAGAAAATCAGTTCTGTTTTAGAAATGGTAAGTTTAAGGTGCATGTTAGGCATTGTTTTAGTTTTCTGGCAGCTAAAACAAGCAGGGTTTGACTTAAGAAGAATTTATTGGCTCAAGGTTCCAGAGGTAGAAGGCTTGCTTCCTCCAGAGGTCTGTCAAATAAACTTGAGCAAAATTTGATTAGATCTCAGAGTCTTGTTGAATCAATTCATGAATTGGGGAGATTCCAATCACCATGAGGTAGAGAGGAATTCCACTGAACAAAGAGAGCAGCATGTTTTTAGAGACAGAACAAGGGAGTACATGGGGAAGAATTTCATTGGTTAATGCAGACTACATTTCCTAATATAGTTAGCACAGGCAGTTGCTTAACTATGAGAAAGTTAGTGATAATAGGGAGTTGGTGATAGCTGATTGGATGATTTAAATTCTGTTTTCTGGTCTAGCAGGACATTTACAGGGAATAGAAACTTACTTAGCCTTTGGTTTTGCTGACATGGGGCTTAATACATGGTGACTTCCATTGGGCCTACTAGATTTTGTCAGTTCCCCCTTCTGATCCAAGCTGAGGGCTGCGGTCAAAATTTAAGGTATTAGCACCACTCTCAGTTAACATCTGCTGGCACAAGATGGCTCTCATAGATGATTAACTCTAGGTTACAGATGTTGAGGGGTTGGTCATTTTTGTTCACTTCACATTTCTGTCAGTCTAGGCAGATGGACATCATTTGGTGAGATGGCTGTGTGCAACCATTTCAAAGTTTTTAGAAGATACAGCACACCAGGGAGACGATTACGATTACTATGAGTTGTAAAATGCCCAATATTTGGAGTATGCTTTTGAGCCAAGGACCCAGGACCCAAACCAACTGAAATAAAAAAGATGAAAAAATGATCCCAAGTAAGGACTTGTTTGAGTCATGTGGCTTTTTTGACTATTTCATGTAACTGCATTTCCACTTCCTCAGAAGTATTTATCCAAGTACAGCTGGTGGTATTGATGATAGCACAAACTCATCCTTCCTCAGCCAGCAAGTAAAGTACAATTCTATCATCTAAAACAACGCTAGCTAAAGAATTTAAAGATTTTTGTTGTGTAGCAATAGCCTTTGCGGTGAAATCAGCAATTTCACCTACTGTTATAGATAAGTTTCTAACCATAGTTTCCTTGATGCTAACTCCTAACCAAGGCAATAAGTATCTAACAAGAGGCCACTTCAACATCAGTGACAACCCTAGGCAATTTGCGTTTGGCTCTGGAATGTAACTTAAGTGGTGTAGTCCATCCAATGGCCTATGCAGGGGATGGCCCAACCAGTAGAGATTTCATTTCCACCACACACACACAAAAACCTGAAAGGGTGCAGCCCACCCGTAGAGATGTTGGGATCACTAGAAATAACTGAAGGCATTCCCCAGGCTGGGGATGCATTTTTCTAAAAGTTTTTATTTTTTAGTAACTGTTCTAGCATCTGCTTTACAATAAGGAAAAGCCTCTGTCTATCCTGAGAATTAACTATGGCTAGGACATAGTTACAGTTCATGCTAGGAGACAGTTGAATGAAATCTAGTTGTAACTGCTCAAAGGGGCCAGAGGGGGGTGGTGTCTATCCTCTAGCAACTAGGATGATTTTTCCTGGGTTGTGCTGTTGACAAATTATGCATTTATTATAAATGTGGGTAGCAGCCTTTTAAAAAATTCCAAACTAACATTTATTATTTGAGTCTTTTTGTGGGCACTATGGTGGGAGGAGTGTAAGGTTCTAAGGACTAGTTCCTCTTGTCTCAGGAAGTACCAAGCAACCGTCCTTATGCTCCCAAAAAAGTCAGCTGGAATTAAAAACACATCCTTCATTTAGCCAAGATCATTTCTTGGCCACAGGGGTCTTGTCTTGTTTTTTGAGCATATTTGATTAAAATTAGGGATTGATGTATCTAAGAGAGAAAATTGAGTACATCTGCAGGTGGTTCAGTTGCAGCTGTCTTTGCATGGAAATTTGCTAGAGCATTTCCTTGGTATTCTGGTTCTGTTTGTTTTTGTTTTTGGTACAAGCCTCAATTTTAATAATAGCAATAGATTGAGGACATAAGATGGCAGTTAGTGTGTCACTGCTAGTTGTCCATTCTTTATAGGGGATCCAGTTGAGATAAGAAAACCCCTCTGTTTCCACAGCATTCCAAAGTCATGGACAACTCTGAAAGCATATCCGCTGTCACCATAAATGTGACCTGTTTTTTGAGATGACAGTATACAAGCTCTAGTAAGAGCATATAGGTCTACTTCTTGGGCCAAGGTAAATTGAGGTAAGTTACCTCCTTCAATTAGTTAAAATTGGGTTGTGACTGCATATCCAGCTTGAAAATTTCCATAAATTCCTTGGATTTAGGATCCATCAACTAAGAGAATAAGGTCAGGGTTATGCAGTGACATTTCTTGTAAGTCAGGATGGGAAGTCACTAACTGAGAGGAAATCAGCTCTGTTATGAGGATCTCCATCTGGCAAAGGTGAAAGGGTGACAGGGTTAAAGGTATTGCATCTTTTTAGAATTAAATTGGAAGGTGAGAGTAAAAGGATTTCATAGGAAGTCAATTGGCTACAGAATAGATGTGGAGTAAATTCAGAGTTTAGAGGCTTTGGACAGCATGAAAGGTTTGTAAATATACATTTTTTGCTCAGAGTTTTTTCTGAAGATGCTTCAATTATTTTTGCAGCTGTGGCTACTGCTTTTAAACAGGCAGATTATGCTCAAGCCAGAACATGTAATTGTAAGTTATAATAAGCAACAGGTCTTAGATTTCCCTCATGTTCTTGTGTCAGTACATTTCTTTCATGAACAAATAGAGTAAAGGGATTAGAATAATCTGATATTTCCAAGGCTGGAAGGGCTAATATGGGATCTGAAGTTGTTTGAAGGCCTGATCTGGAGAGTCATCCCAAGGTAAAGGTTCAGATCTACTGGCTCTAGTTAAATCATAAAGAGGTGATGCCAATAAAGAAAAATTTGGAACCCAAAGTCAGCAATAATCTGCCAGCCCACGGAATCCCTTTGTCTTTTTGCCATGGGCTTAGGGGATTCCTGGGTCACTTTTATTAGTTTGGGTGATAGGTGAATTCCTTCAGCATTTAAATCACGACCCACACAGTAGACTTTTCTTAGACTTTATGTCCCTTATGAGCAAGCTGTTGGAGTACTTAAGGAGGTCTTTAGCAGAGGAGCAGAGCAATAATCCTCCACTCATTGTATTAGAGTGGAACCATTAGGGAATTGCAGGGTGCTCAGGTCCTGATGTAACACTTGAGAAAAATAAAAAGGTGCCTCTGTAAAGCCTTGAGGCATAACTGTCCAAGTGTATTGCTGATTATTCCACATGAAAGCAAATAGATATTGACTATCTGGATCTACCAGAATGCTGAAGAAAGCAGAACATAGATATACAACTGTAAACTGGAATGAGGAGGAACCCGGAATAACAGAGTAACTGGGTTGAGAACTACAGGAAAGGGAGGGATGACTAATCTGTTAATGGCTCTTAAATCTTGAGCAAACCATCATGCTTGACTATTAGGCTTCTTTACAGGTAAAATAGGAATGTTAGAAGGACTAGTGCAGGGCCTCCAGTTTAAACGGGTGTTGAGGAAGTTTTGGTAAGGGTGTGGATGTGTCTGTCTGTATTTTTATAGATTGGGCACTTGGATTCTTCCTACGTCAGTGCTGGGTAGGGCCCATAGAGATGCCAAAATAGCAGATAGGTAAGGGGTGTCATGAGTAATTTCCTCATCCTCAACATCTAATAATGTTTGCAAAGAGCATATAAGGTTTGCCTCAGTATCTTCTGGAAATTCTAAAGAAAATTCTCCCTCTGGGGAAAAACAACTTAAGCCTCTCATTTTTTGATAGCAAGTCTCCCCCCAGAAGATCTATGGGGGCAGAGTCACAAAGCAAAAAGGAATGTTTTTCAGTAAAAGGGCCTAAGAACATTTGAATTGGTTGGGATAAATACTCCCGTTAGGCTTTATTGCTAAGTCCCACTATCACTATTTGCTTTTGACACTGAGAGACCTGTTTTAACAGTGTGGGATTCAGAATTGAAAATGTGGCCCCACTCTCTACAAGAACCTTATGTTTCCCCATTGCTGTTTTAATTGTTTCATCTTGTGCATTTAGAGGGCTTATGGAGGCCACGGAGGTCCCCAGAGACCTGTCAACATTGAACAGGGTTTCCCTTATGCTCTGGTATAAAGTTTTTTCCTTTTTTTGAAGGCAGTCTCTCTTCCAAAGGCCAGGTTGTTTGCAACTTGGGCTTCTATTTCTAGGCCATTGTTTGGGCTTTGATTTCTAGACTTAAAAGTTGTAATTTGTTTGAAAACCTCTATTTGTCTGTCTGGATCTGGGTCCTTGTAATGGCTTTAATTGCAAAGACATGTTAGGCAGTTTTCTGTTTTTATCTGTTTCTAAGGTTCTTTCAAAAACTAGCCGTAGTTGTAAGTTCAGCTAGATCCATTGCCTTGCAACCTATTCTTTGTCTTTTCATAAGTCCCCGTATTTCAGAGGATAGGCCATTGGCAAATAGAGCCATTAATGCAGCCTGGGTATTACAGTTATTTCTTTAAACCTTGAATGTTTTAGAAAAAGGGTTTTTAATCAAATTTTTAAATCTACCACAGTTCATCCTTTCCTGGTTTCACTGATGACTCTGACAAGACAGTGAAAAGGATAGAGAACACAGTGGGTTCCTGCAGGTGCCACACCTGTCATTGAAGTTATTCACAGAGTCATCAGCAGTTTTCTTTCAGGTCTTTTTGTGGTCACCCAAAAAATTGTTAAATAAAAACTTGAGCAAAATTTGGTTAGCTCTCAGAGTCTTATTGAATCAATTCATGAATTGAGGAGATTCCAATCACCACAAAGTAGGAGTTCCACTGAACAAAGAGAGCAGCAGGCTTTTATAGACAGAACAAGGGAGTATATTGGGAGGAAATTTTCATTGATTAATGCAGACTACATTTTTTAATATGGTTAGAAATTTTCATTTAATCTAGACAGTATTTCTTAATATGGTTAGCACAGGCAGTTGCTTAGCAATGAGGAAGTTGGTGTGATAATAGGGAGCTGGTAATAGCTGATTGGCTGATTTAAATTTCATTTTTTGAGTGAGCTGGGCATTTACAGGGAATAGAAACTTACTTAGATTTTGGTTTTGCTCACATGGGGCTTAGCACGGGGTACCTCCAATTGGTTCTACTAGATTTTATTGTCCACGTCAGTATCTTCTGGTTGGCCAGCAATCTTTGGGGTTTCTTGGCTTTTCCATCATGTCAATGAACATGGTGATATCTTCTTTATCCTCTGGGCTCCACTGACTACCACCTTCTGTCTACTCCCTGCAGCTTTCCTCTCTGACTTTTCACTGTTTATAAAGGACTCTAGTAATCCTGATTAAAGCCCAACCTGATTCAGTTGGGCCATACCTTAACTGAAGTAACATCTTGAAGAGATTTTATTTACAATGAGTCCACACACACCAGACAGCAAACCAAAACCAAGAATACGTACCAATTGGGTACACAGTTCAATCCCCAATAGGCATTTAAATAGAGATTTCCAGTAGCAGTTGGACTTAGAATTCAGGGTCGGTCATGCCAATCTGCATCATGAGCACAGTAGACTACATAATTTGTGGAATCCAGTGCAAAATGAAAATGCAGGACCCCATGTTCGAAAAGAAGATTAAAGTTAACATTAAAGGTACTAAAATATAAAGCTTTTCCTTTTTTCTATGGTCTTTCAACTTCTGTTGTTTGCTCTTTAATGTCATTCTAATAAAGAAAAATTAAAATTTTAAACTACAGCATGCATTTTAGCATTCACCTTTATATTGTGCACTGCCAGTTTTAAATACAAATATAAAAACTTGTAACTTGTGGACAGAATCACCAAAGTTATACAATTCATAATTCATAGCCCTACATGCATATATATTTCATTCTTACCAGAACAATGGAAACACTGCAAAAAAAAAATTAACTCAACTGTTTTTATTTCACTTTGGGATATGCACACATAACACTCCCTACTTTTGGCTTACTGATTAGTAAGGAAGCCTACACAGAAAAGGAATTATGGGTTGGCCTATCTTTTCTTTTCCTTCTGTGTCACCGTTTTCAGTGTAAGTGGTTGTCACTATAGGAAAGTAACTTGGGTAAGAAAGGAAAAGTCTTGGTTGTTCATGTTTCTTAGAACACTGTCTAATGTTAAAGCAAGTTCCACTGAAACAGAAAAGTGTGACCTATTAGGATGTCAATGTCCTTGCTTATCCAGTCGTAGATGTAAGACAATTACCTTGTGCTTGAATCTCACTGAACCCCATGCATTATGGACCCACCAGAAGTCCATGCTAATGGGGAACTGCGAATGCTAATGCAGCAGCAAGGAACAGAGGTAGACACATATTGCATGCATCTTCTCTGCTTACGTGGAAGCTCCTTTGTCCCACTGAACTTCACTTACAAAACACAAATTCAAAGGCAAGTTAATGAGACTTTTTAAGACAGCAACAGGAGAATATTTAAATATTAAGAATGGCAAAGGGCCATTCTTAACATGGGTCCTGTGTAACTGCACAAGTCACACATCCATGAAGCTGGCCTGCTCATCAGCATGCTAATGGCATTTAAAGCTACAGGAATTGATGAAATCACTTGAGAGTGCAGATAGAGAAAACAAAGGGTTCCAGTCACAAGCCCTGTGGTGGCTCAACAATTAGAGGTCAATCATCAGAGAAAGGAGACTGAGAAGGAGTAGCTGTGGAGGTAGGAGGAAAATCAATTAAGAGTGTTGAATATGATATGAAGAAATATCTGGTCATGATGTTGATAATTGCATTTTTTGGGACTCTTAAGCTGTGACTGACTAAAGATGGTGTTGATGTCTAAGGAGCTCACTACTGAGATTCTGGTTAACTACTAATGCTTTGGTAGAGGTAGGTCATTTAGTTGTAGTGTACTGGGATATTAATGACTTCAGAGGGAAGTAAGCCAACATTTGTCAACAAATTCCAAGCCAATTTTGGATTTGTATGAAATCTATTTGTTTATTAAGCAGTTTTATTGAGATATATTCACATATTATATGATCTACCCAAAGTGTATAATCAATAGCTTTTAGTGTAATCACAATGTTGATGCATTCGTCACCACAAAAAAAATTTAGAATAATTTCATTACTGAAAAGAGAAAAACTCCACACCCCTTAGCAGTCCTTCCCCAGCCCTACATAACCACTAATCTAATTTCACCTTTTTATAAATTGATTTATATTTACATTTATATAAATGGACTCACACAATATCTAGTACTTTGTGTCTAGTTTCTTTCACTTAGCATAATGGTTTGTTTTGTGTCTGATATTAACATCTTGTAGTATTAACACACATTTGTTCAGCTTCAAGGAAAAACTGTCTTACATATGCAATTTTACCCATATTCATATTTCACATGGGTTTTACTATACTATACTGTTCCATGTTCCATATTTTAGCTTTCCTTCAAGTTAATAACTGCAGGAGATTACACAATATATTTAGGTCATAGTAGCACAATCATACAGTATTTGTCCTTTTGTGTCTGGCTTGCTTCACTCAACATAATGTCCCCCAGGTTCATCCATGTTGTCATTTGCTTCATGACTTCATTTCTTCTTACAGCTGTATAATATTCCATCATGTGAATACACCACAGTTTGTTTATTCATTCATTGGTTGATGGACACCTGGGTTGTTTCCAACTTTTGGCAATCGTGAATAATGCCCCTATGACTATCGGTGTGCAGATGTCTGTTCATGTCACTGCTCTCAGTTCTTCTGGGTACATATCCAGTAGTAGTATTGCCGGGTCATGTTGCAAATCTATATTCAACTTCTTTAGGAACTGTCAAATAGTCTTCCACAGTGGCTGTAGCATTCTACATTCGCACCAACAGTGAATATGTGTTCCTGTCTCTCCACATCTTCTCCAACACTTGTAGTTCTCT
>JAQZBX010031842.1:0-25974 GCA_029593785.1 Cabassous unicinctus
CCGAATTAATTACATATTTCTCAGAAAATACCTACTCTTTTACCCAGTCATAAATTAAAGCATAACAAAAAAATACCAAAAGTGCTGTTCAACATTATGTGACTTTTAAGGAAAGGACAATTTTCTGTTACAAACCTGAAACAGATGAATTATTCCTTGAAATTTTATTCTTGGCATCATGCTAAGCAAACTTCTTTTTAAATTGGTCCCAGATATGACCAAATATTTCAGTATCAACAATACTCAATATAAGAGGTGCCCTGGCATTATCAGGGTGAAAGGCAGGGGATATTCTACTATGTAGGTTTTCATAGTAGCTCCTTAGGATAATTGTGCAACATAACTTCCAGGTGAACTTTCTATTTGATCAGACATGAAAAAATATTTTATTTTGATTTATTTTACCTCAAAAACACATATGCACAAAAATTTAAACATGTTATCCCAAAGGAAACAAATAACATATCACAGAAATTTCAGGCTCCTTTAATGGTTTGCATATTTTGTTGTGAGAAAAACTTAAGGTTGACAAATTTCTAGAGAGTTAATGCTGGAAGAAGTTTTTTAAACAACTTTGACTAATGGTAAGTATTAATCTCAAACTTTAAGTGTTTTAGTTTATCTGAAAAAATGGGGATATGCCTATATATAAAAACATCACATAATCCATAACCAAGAAATGCTAGGATTTATAAAAATGGAAATATAGAACTGTTGGAATCAGTGTAATCAAGTTATTCTCATACATCAAAATATAATTGTTGAAATAAATTTGATTAATATATAGAAAACTAATATAAATATTTGAAAATTAATATAAATATTTGCTTAGTAATAATATATATAAATTTTTAATTTCTGGTCTGTCATTTGTACTAAATTATATTGGATAGAAAAGAACAGCAAATGAGGCATTAAAAGTCTCTGTTATTATTTATTACAACTAGCATTTTTTATTTCCTGAAATTAAATATAAGTAGGAATATAGTGTTAGAGCTTGATCTCTGGAATCAAACAATCTTGGTAGAATCACAGATCCAGTAGTACTTAATGACTGTCAGTCTGGATAAATTACTTAAATGTCTGTGAACTTTTTCTCATCTGAAAACTTGTCCAATAGTATTGCCTAGGCATAATATTTTCACCTGGATAAATGTGCTAATGAATGGAAATATTTATAACAGTACTATGTTCATTTCAATTACACAAAATAAATATATATATGAATGTCTATGATATAATATCTAAATGTTGATTTTTACATAATTTATAGTTGGCAGACAAACTTAGATATTTTTCAGTAATATTTTGCAAATACATTTTTATTATGAATCTCTAGAATCAATAAGCTGATGCTTTTGTAAAAGCCAGACCATTCCTATAAAAAAAAACATTTTGAGGTCATTAATGTTAAATATAACCTTTGATTTCTCAACAGGTTACAAGAGTTGTATGCTATTATGGGAAGTAGAAATAACACAAATATAGCTAACTTCATCCTTAATGGATTGACAGTCTCTGAAGTGATCCAGCGGGTCCTTAGAGAACTTACTGACTTCCACCAATTATATTTCATTCACGGGTTGCTTCACTCAAACGTCTTTGGTTTTATTCTTGACTATCGCTGAATTTTACATTCTCTCGTCAATGTCCTATGACTGCTATGTAGCCATCTGCAATCCCCTTCACTACACAGTGCTTGTGTCCCCGAGACTCTGCAGAGTTCTTTTCATTGGCTCCTAAGTGATTGGTTTTACTGAAGCATTAATTGTTCTTCTTTACATGAACAGTTTACACATCTGCAAATCCAATGTAATCTATCACTTTTTCTGTGACTTATCCCCAATGTTAGCCCTGTCTTGCACTGGCACTGGTGATATTGAAATCATGCTATTCATTCTTCCTACTTTAAACCTGTTTCTCTTATCACAAACTTTTTGTCCTATGGGTTCCTTCTGTCGACCATCCCAAAAATTACTTCCACTTCAGTAAAACGCAAAGCATTCTCTACTTGTGCTTCACACCTCCTGGAAGTCACCATCTTTTATGGCACCATGATTTTTACTTATTTAAACCAAAGAAATCCTATGCATTGGGAAAGCATCAAGTGGCATCTGTGTTTAATACTATGGTGGTCCCCATGCTGAATCCATTCATTCATAGTCTTAGGAACAATGAAGTGAAAAATGCTCTCATTAGAGTCATGCAGAAGAGAGAGGGCTCCAATCTATTTAAATGACAGTGATGCTGTACATTTAAGTGCATCTTTTCTTTCTTCTTTCTGTTATTACTTGGTCTTTCTAAATACAATAGAATCCTTTAATTAGTTTGCATTTATGTTGAGCTGAACTATATTAGACATTGCATGATATGGGACATTTCCTAAGTTTTAGAAATCTACATAATAATTGGAAGCCGTGAAATATGGCTGGAGCTTAAATTTATGTGATTTTAAAGGCAACTAATATGCAAAAAAAGGAGGTGTTATTAATCAATTTGTATCAGAGAAATCCCCAAACAGATTCCAAAATCAGAGAATTTTCTTATGGGGCACTCTTTCAGAAATTTTTTGATTGTTGTATTGGACTAGAAAATCCAGAGTTTAGATTCTAGATCTGTAAGCTCTTTAGCTGGTTATCCCTTTATAAGTCACTGAAAGTTTAAATCTAGTTTCTTCAACTAATCTACACAAATAATTTAAATCCATAGTGTTATTTTAAAGATGAAATCATAAGATGAATAGAAAAATTTAATGCAGTCCTAATAAATTTTTACCATTATCATCATTCTTGGAAAAATTTGAATACACAATAGCTTTTGTTATGAATATGTTCATTGATGGTTTGTAAATACTTTTGTCTAGTTATTCATAAACAAACCAAGAGTTAAATAGCAAAGAGAGCACTTCAATATTTGGTCTTAGAGCAAAGTAAAACATTGTGATAGAATTAAATTATAGAAAAAAGTCTATGTGAACATTGAAGAATATAAGGAAATATTTTAAATTATTAAAAAAAATCAAAGGTCCTAATCATAATTGAAGGTTTTGTTCCTGGTATTCTAGAAAAATCTGATCTATAAAATGTACCCAAGCATTTCTATTATTCCAAAAATGAATCTTGTACATTTTAAGCATTAATTAATATTTTCTTTTAAAAATGCCTCTATGTATGTGGAATAGTAGTTTAAATTTTCACTACTATTCAATATATGTTTCAGAAAGTATGTTTTCTTTGTTTTTGTATATTTATTAACTTTATTATACTTAAGCAATGGTTATTGGATATAATTTTTTGCCTTAAACGTATTTGTATTCTTCTAATTGTTATTTAGGTTTTCTTCATAGAATTATATCTGTTCATATTCTTAACTGATTTTTGAAATATTATAATAAAGTTCAACCTCTGTTAAAAGATTAAAATTTTAATGAATTCCCGCAAGTTCATCACTGTTTATTAATGTATTCAAATATGTAAACTGAGCATTATTTTCCTTTACATCTGATTTCATATGAATAGTTTAACATATATGAAATATCGATGTAAATTACTGGATTAAGATTTATTTTTGCTCTGAATAGTATGTTGTCTTGAATTTATATCTATTTTAATTCCTCTTGGGTTGTTTATAACTAGCTGTCCTTGATAATCATATATTTTTTAATAATATACTTTTTAGCTAACCTCTCATCTTGTGTATTCATTCTGTCTTTTCTTATATTTATAGTCCCTTTACATTTTCAGGTCTATTTTATTAACTGTGTTGGTCTTGCTTTCATTTATGCACTTTTCTATAATTTAGAAAATATAAACTTTGGTTTTTGTTTGCAGCGGTTTTCAACAGTTTCTATAATTATTCAGACAGTAATAAATTCAGAATTGTTTATGTTTTAATTAAGTTCATACTACCTTGCCCTCTTCTAATATATCTTAGAAAGCATTTATGTTGTTATTAAATAAATGCAGTATAAACTATGTCAATGTGAAAACACTAGGATATTTGGACTGTACCTCTCTTTTCCCTATTCATATCTGTACATGTCATATTTTATGTAAGATGTAGTCTGAAATATTTTTAAGACAATATCTTTTTTTCGTGGTGGTATGTTAAAATTCTATATGTAGCAAAAGTTGAAAGATGTAAAATTTTAAAAAAGACTGTAGTCAAGCATGAAAAAATATGAACAATAGATTTTGTATTGAAAAGATTGATGATATATAATGATTGTCTAAAATAGATTATATTTTCTGAATACCTACTGAACCAGTAACTACATTATGCCCTGGATATACAATGGTGAGAACATGCAAAATCTTGACTTCAAGCAATTACAGTGTCAATGTGGTGGTAGATATAGATAGCAATCAAAGTTTCTTATCAACAAATAGTAAATGATGACTGTGTCAAGTGATAAAATGAAAGGTTCAATGTGAGCAAAAGAAGTCAAGGAATGATTTCTTGAGAGAAAAAATTTAGCTGAGATACAAAGTTTGATAAGTTATTAACTTGACTTAAATAAAACATTTTACATTTGACATGAAGAATAGAAAATCATAGACATTATTTTTCTCACCATTTGGTTTCTACATTACTAGCTGAAAAGGAGATAATTTAATTTTCCTGCAGAAAATTTTGATATCAATTTGTCTACTTTGTTGATTGAATTATTGGCCAAGTGTTGGTAGATAAAGTGAGAGCATCCTCAGTCCTAGTGCTAATCTCTTTTTTTCTCATGGAAAAATAATTTTTGTTTATTTGAAAGCACAACTCAACTGATAAAAGTATAACCATGTCTAAAACTTTGGCTTATTTATTTGAAAATATAGGCAGAATGGAAGAATCCATAAAATGACCCTGGAATGGTGTAAAGATTTTATTTTTTGTAATGGTATTTAGAAACATTTTTGAATTAATTTATTCCTTTATTCCACAAAAATTACCTCAAAAGATCATAATGATGAAGGTAAAGTTTAAGATTCTATATTTACAAAGAATTTGTTTTTTAATAAGATATGATATCTACGTTATACTCAATGTTTTACTGCTGAAAATCTAAATGTTATTTTCAAGTGAACATTTGAGTATAGATTTTAAACACACACTACTATCAAACGTGTTTGTTACAATAAAATTATATGAGTTTTCTTTGTATAACTCATTAGAAATTGAAGTACTGAATATTATGGTATTGTATTTCAAATTCTGACTTAACAATTACCTCTATGATTATCTTGTTTTTTTCAGTTTGGAATGGTAGATTCACAGGACAATCATCCCTGTAGGAAAAGAGTAAATTTTATTGAAAGTAAAGTAAATTTCCACTTCTAATGTCCTTTCAAATAAACAAATCTTAGAATAAAAATTTAAAAAGCAGAATAAATAAGGCAGAAGCAGGTGTGTATTGTAGTATTGGGAGATCATTTTCGGGCTGTGACAATTGGGTGTAAACTTTGAGGAATGATGACAATTGAATGTTCTTTTCTTAAAGGCAGAACTAAAAAATGAGCAAGAATCTGCATCAAAGGACCTCAGAAATGGAAATATAAGAAAATAAAATAATAATAATTGAAAATGACAAGTAGAAAAAAACAAAAAAACCCAAAAAATAAATAAAAATAAAATAATATGAATTCTTTTTCATTGTGGCTTTCATCATTGAAAGATCTGATATCTTTTATGTACAGTGACAATTTCTTCCGTATGTTCCCCCAGTGTCTTATTTTTTTGGCTTTATCTTCAAAGAAGCTTTAGATTACAGAAAACTCACTTAGGAAATATAGGGGATTCCCATAAACCCAAAGCCCTCTAACTCTTCCCCATTAATAACATTTTACTTGTGTATGGTACATTTGTTACAACTGATGTACAAACATAGAAACTTTGTTACTAAACATGGTCAATGGTTTACATTATGATTTACATTTTGGCTGTACACTTTTAAAGGTTTTGACAAAACTTAAATGGCTTATATCTGTTATTGCAAGATCATGCAGAACAATTCTAATGCCCTGAAAATGCCCTAGGTTTCATCTATTCCTTTCTTCTCCCACTCCTCCCTTTCGAACCTATGGCAACTGCTAAGTTTCAGTTTTTTAAGAATAAGGTTCATAATACATGCAATGATATTGATGGCTTGACATATTGGTCTGTTTTCTTTTACTAGGCTCTGCCTATTTCTTGACAGATTCTTGCCCCTTTAATTGAAAACATAGCAGGATGGGAGTTTAATATTTTCTTGTTTATTGTGTGGATTTCTTTCCACTGAGATAACACACTATGACAAGATGAACACATTCATATTCATTAAAAGCATGCCCCAGGTATGCCCAATCCTGCAAATCATCCCACCCCCAACACCCTGCACCAGTAATCTTCCCCTGCCATATTTGCCAAAAATATATTCCCACCATTGTATTAGTATTAACCACAGACCTGCAAATCCCCTGGGTTCACCTGCCTCTTCCTCTAACCCTCCCCCCAGTTCCATGGATAGTCTAGTCCAAGCTCCCTCTCTACTCCCCCTAACATTACTGCACCCTCGAAACCAATCACATCACTGCACCACTATGACCCTCATTCAGTGCTCAACCACCTCCTTCCAGCTTATCATAGATTTTGCCCATATTGAGCATCGGCTCACCACTCTCTACTCCCTTTCTGTCTCCCGATAGCCTATATTAGGACTTTAGTTCTGTGAGTCTTCTCAATTTGCTTAAGTCATATCACTGAAGTCATGTAATATTTGTCCTTCAGTGAATTCAAGTTCTTCGAGTCACCCATGTTGTCCTTTGTGTTGATAATGCATCCCTACTTACAGCTGAGTAATATTAAATTCTATGTATATTTCACAATTTGCTTATCCATTCATCTGTTCATGGACATTTGGGTTACTTCCAACTTTTGGCAATAGTGAATAATGCCATTATGAATATTGGTGTGCATATATCTATTCATGTTCCTGTTTTCACTTTTTCTGGGTATATACCCAGAAGGGGGATTGTTGGATCATATGGCAGTTCTATAGTTTGCTTCCTGAGGAAACACCAAGCTGTCCTCCACAATGGCTGCACCATTCTACATTCCCTCCAGTAGTGGATGAGTGTTCCCTTTCCTCCACATCCTTTCCAACACATGTTGTTTTCTGCTTTTATAATAACTGCCAATCTAATGGGTGTAAGATGATATCTCATTGTAGTTTTGAAACACATTTTCCTACCAGTTACTGATATTAGGCATCTTTTCAAGTGATTTTTAGCCATTCATATTTCTTCTTTGGAGAAGTGTCTATTCAAATATCTCACTATTTTTTAAATGGGTTGTTTGTATTTTTATTTTTGAGGTATAGTATTAATTTATATATGCTGACTAGTATGCCGTTATTGGGTAGATAGTTACCAAATATTTTCTCCCATGATTATGTTGCCTTTTCACTATCTTGACAAACTCCACTGAAGCACAAAAGTTTTTACTTTATCTATTTTATCATGAAGGGTCACAACTGTGGCTGGGAAGGATCACTGGTGTGGGGTGTTGGTGATGGGTGGATGTGTGGGGAGGAATGCACCTGAGACAATTCTCTATGCATATGAATATGTATAAGTGATCATAGGACAGTGGATGGAACACACACAATAACTTAAAAAATATTGAATTTCCATTCAGGAAGTCCTGCTACATTCTGTAACAGAGCAACAAGAATCCAGAGTACATGGGCAGTAACTAGTGAAGGATGACCCCCATTACTCCAAGCCCCTGATATTGATGGTAGTACTTCTGAACGATTTTTAGTGAAATTGAAACTTAGCCTAGTATTATATATTGCCTATGAGTTACTTTCTGAAAGCCTCCTTGTTACTCAAATGTGGCCTCTCTCTAAGCCAAACTCATCATATAAACACTTTACCTTTTCCGTGGTGTGGGACATGACTCCTGGAGATGAGCCTCCCTGGTACCAAGGTATTATTTCCAAGCTCTGACTAGTGATGAATCTGGTAAAAAGACCTCAGCCAGGGGAAATATTAAATACACATTATTTTTTAATGGCTAGGAGACTTCAAAGTGATTCTGTAAGTTAATCCAGATAGTATGCTTATGCATATCTCAGCAAGATCTCATTGACTGGCACAGTAAACGGTGCCTCAAACAGTGAGACTCCTGAGGCCTCTAGAGACATCTAGACACTATAAGCAGGAGAGACGATCTCAGGAATTCTGCTCCCTGTCAATGGAACTGACTTTGGAATATATGTTCCCCATTGTCAGAGTTAGTTTGTTTATAATTTCCCTACACATGGCTCTTCTACCCCTTTTATTTGAACCTATATTTAAGACTATACTTGTTAAATATATGTCCCAGAGACTTAAATCTTTGGTCTGTTCATATTCTGGTTGAGCCCTGTTCTCAGCAGATTTGAAGTACCTACTCATCACTTCATTGGACTCACCCAAGACAACTAACAAAAAGAAGATGATGGACAATTCCCATCCCAGGAAGTGAAGAGTATATGCAACTGCAAGCAATACAGTTCCATCCAAATGCCTCATTGGATCGAAGCCTTCACTCAATCATAGGCACAGTGGACCTCACCATCCCCAAATCCTCAAAATTAAGGAATTAACAAACAAAAGGGTAGAAAGCAACTATGGACTAAAACAAACTTATTATTATTCTAGCAATTTAAAAAATTGTGTCATTAATATAAAGACAGGGTCAACCAGAGTTTCCTAAGGTAGGGACAGGGAAGAATAGGTGCAACATGGGGACATTGGGGACATTTGTCCTGCATGACATTGCAAGGACAGATACAGGCCATTATACATTTTGTCAAAACCTATAAAATTGAGTAGGGCAAAGTATAAACTATAATGTAAAGTGCAGTCCTTAGCTAGTACAGTGCTTCAGTATGGGTTCATCTATTCTAACAAATGTATCACACTAATGAAAGATGTTAATGTGGGAATGTGGGGGAAAGGGGTGGGGTACAGGGGAATCTAATTATTTTTTATATAACATTTATGTAATGAAAAACTTCTTTAAAAATAAAAAAAATATTTTTATACAAGCCTCACAAAGTTATGCTATTCAACTTTACAGATCTTGTTCCACCTGCGAGTAGTAGCCAGTTGTAATTATTCTTTGATCTGCATTTTGTTTTCCTTTGGCATTAATTATGCACTTAATAAATATTACCAGATTATTTCAATTTCATTTTGGGAGTTTCAGAAGGAATCTAATAAATATTTATGATAGGACAGTGGGAAAGAAAAATAAGCTAAAAACTTTTTTTGAGCTGCAGCATGCAAATGCCATATCCAGATGCCTGTGTGGATCTGAAAGTATAAGGGCATATGGAGCAAGTGACTATGTGAACTTGAGCAGAGTCCTTGGAACTGATGTGCCTCTGTATCGTCAGTTGTGATTATAGGTAATAATAGAACCACCTCTAAGAGTTGTTATGAAGCTAAATCTCTTTGTACATGTTATTCATTTACACAATGTCAAGTAAATTCATTCAAAAATATTTTCAGAATATAGTATATGTTTGAAATATATACTCTGGGGATACAATTGTTTTGACAAACAGAAACAGTTATTGTTTTTATGCAAATTACAAGGTCAATGCAGTGTTAGACCTAGATATTAATAAAATATTCACAACAACAATATTAAATGATGACTTTGCTAAATGATTCGAGAGTGAGGTTGCCTAAGGACAGGGAAATCAACAAATTTATGGATGAAGGAAAGATAAATTTTTGAGATATGAACAGTGAAAAACTATTAACTTGAGAGCTAAATATATTATTGTTACATGTTGATATTTAAGTAAGAAAATCATAGCAGACTGCTAATTCTCTCCATTTGGATTCCATTTTAAGGGAAAAAAATGAGGTCTAGGTTAGTGGAATTCTATTTGTTTTAACTAGTGTGTAATTTTATCTTCTGTTTTGAATGTATTATTAGCCATATATTTTCAGGTATGTGTCATATCTTTCTTTTGCACAGAAATATTATACTGGTTAAATTGAAAAACAATTAAACTTATAAACTAGGGGACTAGCTGGAATGAAACATTATTTTAATAATTTAAATCCATTATTTGATTGTAGAAGCCCTAAAAATGATGCTGGTATGTTGTAATTATTGTAAATGACAGATATTTAGAAATATTTTTGAAATAACTTTTTTCTGTATTCCAGAAAAATCATCTCAAAAGACCTTAAGCAAGAAAATAAATTTTAAGTTGGTGTGGTTTCAACTAACTTGATTTCTACATAAAGAAAACATGTTGTTCACATTATAGTCAGTGATGTGTCTCTGAAAATAAATTTCTTTGTTGTTTTAGAGGAATTTTGAGTATATATTTAAATCACATTCTGCTATCAAACATTCCAATGGAGATGTATGAGTTCTCCTTGCAAAATTTTTTTAAAAACTGAGATTATTATAATTATTAGACTGGGTCACAAACTCACACTTAAAAATTAATTCTTTGATTACTTGTTCTAATGGGATTGATCTGTTGGAGACATAGAACAAGCATCCCTGTCAGGAAAGAATTGAATTTCATTGAAATAATAGCAAATTTTTACTTTTCAGTGCTTTTCAACTAAAAAAAAAATCTTAGAATAAAAATTTTAAAAGCAGAATAAATAAAGTTGGACCAGATATGATATGATGTGAGATCATTTGTCAGGCATATGTTCATTTAGTATCAATTTAGGAATGATGATAGTTGCACGGGCATTTCTCATAGATAAAAGCAGTGGTAATAAATGAGAGAGAATCTAACATCATAGGATCCCTCAAAGGAAGCCTTGCCTTTTAGATCTTGGATCATCTATATATGGTAGTAAGTTTTAAATTACTCTTTAATCTATACTTTTGTTTTTCCTGAGTCATAATTATATACTTAATAAATATCACTATTTCATGTCAATATATATTGAAGAGTTTCAGAATGGATCTAATCAATACCTGTGATTGAAAAGTAGGGAGGAAATAATAGAATAAAAGTCTAGGGTTTTGATCTAAATGGTTTAAAAAGCATGACCAGAGAATGAATCTGACAGCATGAATGCAAGTATATAACTTCTTGGGGGTCCTTCTCAAGGATTCCAGAAGAGGAATTCATTTCATAAGGAAAGCTGAATGTACTGAAACAATGTGAGGTTCTGTTTAGCCATCATATCCTGAGAACATGACCTCTAATTATATTTAGGGAAAATCAAATTACAGAGGGACTACATATATATTTATATATATTTAACAATGAATATTTAATATGGATCAGTTTAGACATAGTAAATACAGCCATATAGCTGAAACAATTTATGTACATTTGTAAAATGCTGCATTGGAAGGCTGAGTCTTCCTTTCTTATGAAATATTCTGGGATATGTAAACAGTATGACATGAAACCAAGGCAATTTATGCCCTAGTTTCAGATCAGGTGTTATGGTCTGATACCCAACATAATATTCAGTTTTATACAATGTTAAAAATCTAGTTACCTTATGTCCCAATTTCACTCAAACAATTTTATTGCCTCTTAAACATCCTTGTTCATGAAATGTAGATGATGTGATTTCAGCATGGGAATCACAATAGTTTAAACTATAGACACTATCATATCATTGTCCAATGCATAGCTGGAAGTTGACCTCACACAGGAAGATCGTCCCAAGATAAATAGACACTCTAGTAAGGTGAGAGGCACACGTGGAAAAGACTTTTGCCTGCCTTTGGCAGAATGCATCTTCAGAATGGTCAACAGAATGAAACCACAGGAGATCAGGACTATCAGTATTGTAGTTAAATCAATAGAGCTCACAAAGTAGACCAGTAGAAGCTGGTTGATGTGTGTGTCAGGGCAACAACAAGCAAGAAGTGAAGGAATGTCATAGAAGACATGTCTATTTTCATTGATTTCACAATAGGCTTAAACTGGCAACTGTATGTGAGTTAGCATGCAAATACCACCAACACCTGAAACAGTGATGACTGGCACATAGACATGTGGTGACTTGTTAACGAAATACAGAAGAGGGTTGTAGATTGTTACATAGTGGTCTTAAACATTGCAGCCCATGGAAAAATTACTGCATTCCCAAAAGTATCAAAAAGAAGTGCTTGTGTTGCACATCCAAAAAATGAAATGGCTTTATTCTCTGCCAGGAAATTGACCAAACTTTCAGTCAAGTTTGATGACAACTAACAAATAGCAGACATCCATGACTGACAACAGACAGAAATAGTACATGAGATTGTATAACTGGGAATCACCAAAGAACATTTCCTACCAGAGTAAAGACAGATTGCTAGAAATAGGAAAAACAGGAATCCTTTAAGGTCAATATTATCTGAGAAGCCCCACAATATAAACATGGTGACTTCTAACCACATTCTTCAACTGAATACTGCATGGCTCCAAAACTCCTGGAAACCCTGATAATTCAATTTATATTTTTAGATCCTAAGACAATATCTCATGAAAAGTTATCCCAGATTGTAATCTGCCACAGGGCTTTAGTAGAAACTGAATGCTTAACCATGGGCCACCTAATTATCATGAAAGTTGAGCTTCTTATCATGAAATGGATGTTCTTTGACCCACTGAGCCATCAAGCTGAGCATGTACTGATGCAATCCATCCTCAAATAGAAGGGGCTTATAGGAGATCAGGCACTAGAAGACCCTGAGGTTACAAGTCAGTTACTGAAGGAGTGCTCAAATGCCCCTGACACCCATTTCTGCGATCTTCTTTCACTGTCCCAGCCCACCGCTGTGGCTTCTTGGGGGGTCCCTCCAAAGAAGAGAAAATGTGGGCGTTGTTTACAGAGGATTGTGCACAATATACAAATGCCACCCAAAAGTTGACAGATGCAGCACTACAGCCCCTTTCTGGGACACTCCTTTAGGACAGTGGTGGAGGGAAATCATCTCAGTTGGCAGACCCTTGAGATGTGAACCTTGATGTTCATTTTACTTGGAAGGGGAAATAGTCAGAGATGGATTTGTGTACAGATTTATGGCTGAAGCCAGTGGTTTGGTATGTGGTCAGGGTTTGCAGGATAATATTGGAAAATTGAAGACTAAATGATTTGGGGTAGATGTATGTGGATAGAACTTTTTGAATGCATGAAAAATGTGAATGAATTTGTGTCCCATGTGGAGGCTCACCAGACAGTGTCTTTAGCAGAGGAGGACTTTATATAATCAAATGTATAGGATGACCTGTTCTATGGATACTAGTTAAGACTTTTTACCCAGCCATTCCTGTCCTTGTCTAATGGGCTCATGAAGAAAGTAGGCATAGTGGTAAGGATGGAGGTTATGCATGGACTAAGCAATATGGACTTCCAATCACAAAGGCTGATCTGGCTGCACTATAGCTGAGAGCCCAATCTAACAGCAGCAGAGGCTACCAACCAGTCCCCAAGTGTTCACCTTGCTACTTGATGGCAAGTGGATTACGTTATACCACTTTCATCATGAAAAGGGCAGTGCTTTATTCTTCCTAGACACTTACTCTGGATATTGATTTGCCTTCTCTGGCATAGTGCTTCTGCAAAAACTACCATCTATAGGATTATAGAATAAGTTATCTATTGTCATGCTATTTCAAAAACATTGCTTCTCTATGAAATCACTTCACAGCAAATGAATTGTGTACAGTAGTCTCATGCTCATAGGATTCTGTGATATTACAATAATCTTCATCATCTTGAGTCATCTAGATAGAATGGCCTATTGAAAACTCAATCACAGTGTCAAAAGGGGGGAAATATCTTATATCACTGGGAAAATATTACTTAAGGGGCTATATATGCTCTAAATTAGTGTGCAATCTGTGATGTTGTTTCTTCCATAGCCAGGATTCATGTGGCCAGGAATTACACAGCATAAATAGGAGAAGTACCAAACATTATTACCCATTTGATTCACTAAAAAAAATTTTGTATAGACATATACACATATAAAAAATATCTGTTTTCTTCCATCTCTTACCCCATTATCATAAAACATAGGCTATATTAACTTTATGTCATACTATTACACTTAGAAGATAAGCATGAATATCACTCAAGAACTTGCATCCTCTTCTGGAGTAAGCATTATGCATTTTCTGTTGTACACAGGACTGTTTTCTGTTAGGCAGAAGTATGACTATCTTATTGTCATTATTTAAGGATTAAGTATGGTTTAAATAGATGTATATGAGAGTCAAGTTGATAAGCAGTGGAATGCGATAGTTAATTTCATCTTTCCGCTTGGGCAGGGTGTGGTGTCCAATTGTTTGGTGAAACTGGCACTGGCCTGGTGGTCACTGATTATCATAGATTAATTTGTACCTATAATCAATTGATTGCATCTTCAGCTCATGGATCTACCACCAACAAAAGAGATTGCCCATAGCATTGTGGGGAATCTCCCCAGCTGTGGCAGTTTGAGATTATTTTATGAATCTCAAAAAGAGAAAGATTATACTTGTAAAGTAATCTATTCCTCTGGTTATGATTCTCTTTGATTGCATTAAATTAAGCCTGGGTGTATTTGATTGGATTACTTGTTAAGATTAGGGTTTTTGATTTGACTATGTCAGTGGACATGACCCAGGTTAAGTCTTGCCCCCTTGCTGGACACTCAAACAGATAGAGAGACACAGAGGAAGAGAGACCTCTGTCATTTTTGATCCTGCCATGTGACAGAAAGGAGAAGGATCAAATAGCTGAAGACCCAGGGAGATGAAACATTTTGCCTGATAGCTTACAGCTGAGATTGGGACCAAGCCTGCTATAGGAGGCCCAGAAAGAAACAAGCCCAATGCCAGGAGAGAGAGGACTACAGTTCACTTAAGAATGAAGCCTCAAGAAGCTGAGCCCATGGAGCCTCAAGAGGAAAAGGAAGCCCAGAGGAGAAGGTATAGACCAGCCAGAGATAGGTGACCATCTTGCTTCAACATGTGGCAACTTACTTTGGTGAGAAAGCAACCTTGAGTTGAACTTTTTTAAGGCCTTGTAATTGTAAGCTTTGACCCCAAATAAATATCCCTAATAAAAGCCAACAGATTTCTGATACTTTGCAATGGCAGCCCTTTAGCCATCACTTGGAGTTCTTTAAAACCAGAACAGATTATTTCAGAAATCAGAAAGAATTTCTGTTTCTACTTCAGCAAGCCAGCATCTAATAGGAAATTCAACTTCATCTTCATGAGTGTTTCCATCTCACAGCCTGCCCAACAGAATTCAGACTTGGCAATCCCCAGAGTCATAGTATGAGCCAATTTCCATAACAAATCTCTTAATGTATGTCATCTCAGTTCTGTCAAAATCCTTCTTAGTTTATTAGACTTCCATTACAAATATCACATATTGGGTTAACTTAAACAAGAAGGAATTTATTGACTCATGGTTTTGAAGATATTTAAGATATCAACAAGGCTTGACTTTCTCCCTGAAGTTGTCTTGGCTTGCTGCTATCCTTTGGGTTCCTTGGCTTGTATCTCTGCTTCCTGTCATATGGTGATCTCTCTCTCCTCTTGTGTCTACTTTTCTTGTTTCTGCAGATTTTCAGCTTCTTCTTATGTCATTTTCTCCAATGTCTGGCTTCCAGTGTCTTCTCTTTAAAATTCACTAATAATATTGTTTAAGACCCACTGCCATTTATTTGAGCTATGACATAAAAGAAAATAATATGTTCAAGAGGTCCTATGTAGAAAAATGTTTATACTCTTAAGAATGATGATTAAGATTAAGAATGTGTCTAAATCAGGGTACTGAATTCAATATACCACAAAGCACCCTGTGAAACACAAAGGGCATGTTCCTTTCATATGCAAAATGCATTCCTCCATCCTAGTTGTAGCTACGGTCCATCTTAGGGTAAAATTCCTCTCATGTCTGTAGCGCTGTGCAATTGAGAAAAACACAAGTTATCTGATTCCCAAATATAAAAATAGGAAAGATACAGAATAGACTTTCCTATTCAAAAGAAGTTAATTGAAAGGAAAAAGAGTAAGAGTGCCAAGCAAGTCTGAAATCAAGAAAGGCCAAAACCAAAAAAATTCAAAATGTTGAGAGTCATCTGTGGATCAGTGCTTTGTCCTCGGGACATTTTGAAGTGGCAGAACCACCCTTTTCCAAGCATCTGGACAGTGGTCTTACTCTCTGCAAACAATAGGGCATAGGCCCCACCCTCTAAAAACATTGCAAGGATTGCCAAGCTCTCTGTGAAGCTGATGCATAAATTAAACCCTCTCACATTGCTGTGGCAGCTGGGCTCTCCCTGAACATCTGGATGGATGTCTGTATCCTTCAAGTCCTGGGTCAGAAATACTGCCCTTCCCAAAAGCATGGCCTGAAATGATCAATTCATTGGAGACTTCTGAGTTCATGGTTCTGCCCTTGAAGTAATTTTTCTTCATTTGTCCTATCTCTGTCCCTTTCTGTCAGCCTAGCAGTTATCTGTTCATAAAAAATTCTCAAAAACCTTGCCAGTTTTGCATGAGGCTCAAGGGGTCTGAGCTATCAAACAACAGGATTTTCCATAGTTCCTTCCTAAACAAACACATTTCCAATACTGACTAGAAGAGAACTTAAAGAGTCTTCTGGAGTGATGGAAATATTCTGCTTCAATTTCTTGGTCCTGTTTACAGTGTTAGTTTCAGTTCATATAAATTCATTTATACTTATGATACATGTACTTATCTTTATGCATACTATCAACAATAAAAATCTAAAAGGAAGGAAAAACTTATTTTGTTGTACCTTTTTAAATAAGGTACTTATATGCTCTTTGAAACATTTATCTTCTTGATTATTCTCCTTTTAATGAAATAGTAAATAAATTTTAGCCATGTACTCATTGCATATTTGTATGAGTCAAGTTTTTAACATTTCAAAATTATAGTTACCTTTGTTTCTCTCAAATTGCTAGTTCTTTCTCATTAAAATTGATTTTTCTTCATTTCTGTTCTTTTCATTTTTTTCTTTAACTGTGCTTTTTATGGTGACTAATCACTCTCATATGTTAATAAAGTATTCTAAATTTTTGTTTGCTTTATTTCTAGCTTATTTCTGAGATTGTATCTCATGTTATAATATCCTCCTGATGTCTATCATCTAATTTCTGAGATATATGATCTTCTTGAATATTTAGCTTTTTGAAAATTTACTTTTGCATTATTATAAGATATTAAATTATTTACTTGCTTGCTATATTGCCTTTTTATGCTCTGATGTTATTGAATTTTGGAATATTTTATGGTTTCATTTATCCTTTAGCACTTTAAATATGAATAAATGGAGTTTATTTTTGATTCTTCTATTACCCTGTGTTTAAATGAGATGATATTCTCACCATCAGAACAAAGTACAGATTTAGGGTTAGAATGGGTCAAGATAGCTTTTGCAGTTTCTTGCTCAATAAAAAACTCTAGTGCTTTTACGATGGACCAACATATTTTCTTAGTGTCAAATTACTTTTACTCTTGGAGAGATGCCCAATTCATTAATATTTCTATCTGGAATTTCTTGAGTTACATAGCTATACTGGTTTTACCTCCCAAAGTGTTACTCCACACTTAGACATTGTTGCTATAACACTATTTCCTGACACCTACGTCTTCTGGAATGTCTTCCCTTATTTAAAATTTTCCTTTCAGTATTTCTGCCCATTCAATTAACTTTTGCCTGCCTTTTGGTTTTTTATTCAATTTTCATTCTATTTTTTGGTTCTTTTATCTTTCCTTCTAAAGGAAGGCTTATTCAAATATCTGGTAATCTTTATTGTTTGCTCATCATTAAAAATGGGTTACTGAAATAAAATCCTGCCGATATGTTGTATCCCTTCTTTCAAGTTTTTGTTCTGAAAACTCTTCCAATTTCTCCTTAGGGAAATGGAAGTGTTTATCTTATGCCTGACCTCATTTGTATATTGGAAGCAGATAACTTGTTCTCTAGATTTCCCAGGTCCACAGATAGAAGACATTTATGTCCCAGGACAAACCACCCTTATAGCCAAATTTGATGAGATTTTGTACTAAGCATTCTTAATGAAATTACTTAAAGCTTTTGGGATATTGTGATGGAATGGATGTATCTTGCATGTAGAAAGAACATGTCTTTATGAGGTCCAATTTGATGAGACATTGTATGAACACTGGAAAAACAGGTTCTTAAATGTAATTCATTCCAGTGGGGGTAAAACCATTGTAAGTAGGACCTTTTGATAAGGCTTATTCAGTTAAGGTATGACCCACTTCATTCAGGATTTGTATTAATCCTATTACTAGAGTCCTTTATAAATAGAATGAATACAGAAAAAGAGAGATATCCACAGAAGCAAAATATGGAAGAAATATTCATGACCACTGCAGTCCTTGTTTCTATAACTGGTCATATGGTCAAAGTTTGTAATTATCACTATCTTGTTCCACTGCCCATTCTATGTCCCCTGTACGTTCTGCAAGCACCTCAACTAACTGTGGTTCGTTGCCTGGTGGGTGTCCCAAACTTTCATTCTTGAAGATTCTAGGCCACTGCTTGGATTGGGTGGTTACAATTTTCCATTGACTTTAATCACAGGTCATGGTAGTAGAAAGGTATGCCTTAGGGGATCTCCCATATTTCAAGAAAACTCTTCTTTATCTCCATTGTGTAGGTACACTCTTATTTCCAGTTGATAGTCAAGATCAATCACCCCACCCAGAACAGTAATTCCCTTCTTTGTGTGTTGATTCAGAAACATGAGTAACCCAAAGTGGCCAGGTGGCACAATCATTGTTGTGTTCCCTGGTGGATGCACATCTCTTTTTGGAACTATGACGTGTAGACCAGCAAAGCTTAAGGCTGCAGGGACAGGAAGCAAAAATATTCCCAGTGGATCACTAGGGGTAATAGTGAGTGATACCACTCCATTCCACCATTTGATTCCTGGACCTGTGAATACTGGCTATGGGAGAAACAGCACCATGGAATGGATGCTTATTTAGAGGATAAACAGCCTCCTGGAGAAAATTGTCCCTGCCTTACCACATAGTTGGTGCCATAATTGACTCTTCAAAAGGCCATTCTACAATTCTTTCAATCCAGCTCCTTCAGGATGATGGGGGACATGGTAAGACCAGTGAATTCCATGAATATGTTCCTTTTTACTCATATCACTTGCTGTGAAGAGTGTTCCTTGATCAGAAACAATGCTGTATGGAATGACATGGCAGGGGATAAGACATTTGTTAAATCCACTGATAGTTTTGTAGGGAACATTGCATGCAGGGAAGGCAAACCCACATCTAGTGTAGGTGTCTATTCCAGTTAGAACATATCACTGCTCCTTCCATGATGGAAGTGGTTGAATATAATAAACCTGCCACAAGGTAGCAGGCTTATCATCTCAGGGAATGGTACCATATTAGGGGCTGAGTGTGGTTCTCTGCTGCTGGCATATTGGACACTCAGCAGTGGCTGTAGCCAAATCAGCCTTGGTGAAGGGAAGTCCATGTTACTAAGCCCCATAAAAAACCTCTTTCCTTACCACCATGGTCACTTTGTTCATGAGCCCATTGGCAATGACAGGAATGGCTGGTGAAAGAGATTGAGTGCTAGCCAGAGAGCAGGCCATCTTATACACTTGATTATGAAAATATCCCTGTGCTGAATTCACCCTCTGGTGAACATTCATGTAAGACACAAATATGTTCATGTATTTTGCCCGCTCAGAAAGGTCTATCCACATACCTATTCCCCAGACTGCTTTGTTACCAAGTTTCCAATCATGTTCCTTCTAAGCCCTTGAACATCCAGCCAAACCATTGGCATCAACCCATGAATCAGTGTACAAATGCACCTCCAGCCCTTTCTCCCTCCAAACAAAATGAACAGCCAGGTACACTGTTCAAAGTTCTGCCCACTGAGAGGATTTGCAATTACCACTGTCCTTCATGGCCATCCGAGAAAGGGACTGCATTGTTGCAGCTGTCCACTTTGGGGATTGTACCTGCATATTGTGGAGAAACATCTGTAAACCACACTCAAGTTTTCTTTTTCTCAGTCAACTGATTATAACAAACTCCTTCAAAAAGACATAGCTGTGAGGTGAGAGAGAATTTAACATGGCAGTAGTGGTGACCATGGGCATTTGGACTACTTCCTCATGTAAATTATGTGTGCCTTCAGGTACCCTGTTCAAGTCTTATCTCATATATACCACTTCACTTTCTGATGGAGTGCTGCTCTGCATGCCCAGCTTTATGGTTTGGTGAGTGAGGCATTACCCAGCTAATGAATTCATGTCTCATGGTAACTTGGTTGCCCATGGTTAATTGTTCAGTATTTTTTTAGGCCCAAGAGCAGGCCAAAAGATATTTGTCAAAAGGAAAATATTTATCTGCAGAGGATAAAAGAGCTTGTCCAAAATCCCAAGGGTCTGTATTGTGATTCTATGGGGCCTGCCAAAGGCCCCAGATGACATCTCTATTTGCCACTGACACCTCCAGTACCTTATGGCCCAAGTGGCAGTGCAGCTTACACAACAGACTGGTCCTGTCACAGAGCCTCCTTCTGTTCCATTCCCCTCTCAAAACTAGCAACTTTTCTGGTCACTAGGTAAACTGGCCAGAGTAGCACACACAAATGAGGAATATGTTGTCTCTTAAATCTGAAGAGACCAACTAAATATTGTGCCTCTTTTTTGGTCCTAGTAGGGGCCAGATGAAACAGCTTATCCTTCACTTTAGAAATGATTTCTGTATATTCTTCATATCAATCAACACCTAGAAGTATTACTGAGGTGGAAGGCCCCTGTGTATTTGGTGGATTTATTCATCAAATGAAACAACTTTTACCTACATGGCTAAAAGATCTTAAATAAATCAGCTCTGGTTTCCTGGCATCCCTCTTTCCCAGAACAAGAACCACATATTGTAACCTAAAGATCAGACCCTAAATAATTTTTAATTTGAATTTAACATATTTCATAGGGCAATGTATCAAATATCTGCTTTGTGGGAAAAACAAATAATGATTCAAATATGTAACTCGGTTAATGTAACGCCTTGGTTCTGACCTTGTACTGTGAGCCAATCCTTTTTTCCTGGGCTCCTTCATGACCAGGTTGCCTGGTCATGTATGTTTCAGACTAACTCATAAACCAATTTAGGTAGACTCTTCCAAGACTTGTCTATATTTATGTTGAAAAAATAAATAAAACATAAACTAACTATCATTCTATAAATCATTAGGGCTAGAAATTAAAACTCAGATGTGAGGTAAAAAATGAAACCAATCAATTTTTCAGGCACATGGTATGAATTACTGACTCTTTGACTATTCTAACAATCAGAGCAGTGTTCCGATTGGTGGGAATCATAAAAATAGAAAAGACAGTAAGAAACCTAGCAGTAACTCTGGCAGAAATAAGTAATGATACATTCCTGCCCTGGATGGAAAGCAGATCAGCCTCAATTCATTGACACAAGCAGTGATGAACAATTACAGTGATCTAGCTTTCTTTTTTAAATTTATTTTATTTTTAAAGAATTTTAGATTACATAAATATTACATAAAATATATAGAGGATCCTTGTATGCTCTTCTTCCTGGCCCTCCCAAACTTTCCCATATTAACATCTTTCATTGGTGTGCTACATTTGTTAAAATTGATGAACACATGTTGAAGCATTGCTACTAACCAAGGATATAGTTACTTTATAGTTTACACTCTGCTCTGTGCAATTTTATAGTTTTGACAAAATGTGTAATGGTCTGTATCCATCATTGAAATCTTATACAGGACAATTCCAAGGTCCTGAAAATGCCCCCATGTTAATTAAACCTATTCTTCTCTGTCTTCCCATCAGAACTTCTGGAGGCCACTCCTGTATATCAATGATAAAACTTCTTCCATTGCTAGAATAATAATGTCTATAATACATTAATAAATATACTTTAGCTCATTGTTCATCTGCCCAATCTTGAGGATTTTGGGGTGGTGATACTCACTCTCTTTCTATGTGAAAGAAGGCTTAGATCCCATGAAGCAGATGGATGGAACTGTCTTCCTAGCAGTTGCAGAAACACTCTATTCCTCGGGATGGGTGTTGTCCAGCATTATCCTTTTGTTAGTTGTCCTGGGTGAGTTCAATGAATGGGAGAGTAGGTGTGACAGTTTGATATTATTGATAAATTACAAAAAGAAATACTGATTATGTTTGTAAACTGGTTTGTTCCTCTGGGCATATTAGATTGTATTAGAATCACAGGTTTTACCTTTACTTGATTAAATTATGACTTAGGCTTTGATTGGGCCATGTCAGTAAGAAGTTGAGTCCCCGCCCCCTTGGTGGGCAGGGACACAGAGAGAAAATCACATGGCAGAACAAACAGTGAAGTTTTGAGCTGGAGCCCCAGGAAGTGAACACACAGGAGAAGAACACAGAGAGTTAGATATGTGAGGAAAGAGAGATGGCTCTATTAGATATGGCAGAGGCCCTGCAAAAGAGATGAGCTGTTCACCTGACAGCTTACAGATGACCTTGTGGAGAAAGGAAAGCGGCTGAGCCTGGAGAGAAATGAGCCCCAGGAGACAGATGAGACTCCCCCAGCCTACAACTGATATTGGAAGAACATGGGACTATGGAGCCTTAAGAGGAAGAGGAAGCCTTAACCCTCTGAGATCGGCAGCCATCTTGCTTCAACATGTGGCAACAGACTTTGGTGAGGGAATAAACATATACTTTATGGCCCTGTGACAGTAAGCATCTACCCCAAATAAATACCCTTTATAAAAGCCAGGAGATTTCTGGTACTTTGCATCAGCACTCCTTTCGCTGACTAATAAAGTAGGTATTGCAACTCTGCAAAGATTCAGGTCTCAAACGGCAGATGAGGAGACTAAAGATTTAAGTCTTGGGTACATATATTTAACAAGTATTGTGCTAATTATAGGTTTAAATAAAAGGGGCAGAAGGGCCATGTGTAGGGAAACTATAAATGATTCTAACTCTGTTAGACTCGGGAGCATAAATTCCAACAAAGACTAATTATAAAGCACAAATAAATTGTTTCCCTTATATTCAGAATTTAATTCTTGTAGCTAGATAACAATTAAATATCACTTCTTTCCTTCTGTATTAGTCAGGTTTCCCAGAGAAACAGACTGACAAGAGACCTATATTATTGCATAAATATTAAGAATCTTATCGTAAAAATTTGGCTCACAGGAGAATGAGTATTGGCAAGTCTGAATTCTATACGACAGGCCACAATTTGGAAATTCCAGTGAAGGTGATGCTGAATCCCACAATAGGAAGGGGTTTGCTGAAGTAGTGATAAAAATTCTTCTTTCTGATGGCTGAAATCCTCAGTTCTCCCTTTATGGCCTGCAACTGATTAGATGAGGTGACTCCTCTAAATGCTGAAGGCAATGTCCTTTTTAGTTTGTAGATGTTGGTACTTTGCACCAGCAAAGTATGTACCCACAGATAAACATGTTCTTTAGTCGAATCTACTCTTGTGGGCATGGATAATTTTAAGTAGGAACTTTTCATAAGGCTACTCTTGTTTAGGTGTCACCCATCTCAGTCAGAATCAGTCTTAATATTCTAACTGGAGTACTTTGTAAGAGAATGAAATGCAGACAAAGAGAGAAAGTCATGAAAGTACGAAGGTGAAATAAACAAAACCCAGTAGAGAAAGGAGAGACCAGCGGATGCCTCCATGTCTCTTGCCATGTGGCAGAGAAGTCAAGGATCACTGCCAGCTGGTCTTTAAGAAGAAAACACCGCCTTGATAATACCTTGGTTTGGATATTTTCCTGGCCTTAAAATGTAAGCTAATAAATTCTCATTATTTAGCTAACCCTTTTCATGGTATCTGCTTTCAGCAGCCTTAGACACTTAAACAGATGTAATCAAATGACTAATGAGTTAAGTCCAACTATGATATAACCTTACAGTAACAATCAGGCCAGTGCTTGCTTGACCAAATAATTGGATGCCATAATGTAGCCAAGTTGATTCTGATTATATGATTCCTTATGTGTTTTCATAGAACCTCATTCATCTTCTGATGGGAAACATTATATTCTTCAACTCTAAAGTCTGAGCATGTTTATGTAAGGTTTGTTTAAGGACATCGATTTTCTCAATCTTCTTTTCATTTTGTTTTCTGACCCTAAAATAACAGAGTAAACAAAATTGAGACAAAGATTTATCTTTGTATCCTGATGACACAATGAAGCAATTTTATCCAACACTTATCAGTCATTTCTACTGTGATGTTCATTTCTTATTTTCTATGCAGTCTTCAAACACATGTGAAACAGACTTGACAACTTTGATCTGTTGGCAGTAAATTTGATTTCCTTCCCCATGAGAAAATTAGTGTCCCATGTGCTGATTCTCATGGCCATGTTCCAGATGCACAGATCTCTGTTAGGAAATAAATGACTGTATAGTGAAAAGGGAAAAAAGGGCAGGTGAATGAGAGTTGTAGAAATAGGGGAAAAAGGAAATGTAGGATGCTTGATTGAAATTACTAAAAGCTTTATTAAAGGTGACAATTGGTAGATAAACTAATGTTGAAAAAGTGATGCATGAAATAGGAACAAAAGGAAAATGTTGACATATTTTCATATCTATATTTTTGTTACAACCCAACACCTGAAAAGCATGAGTTGGTGCAGCCACAAGACCAAAAAACACACCTGGTATTTAGTCAGGCATAAGCTTTATTGGGCCTTACGAACAGGAGAGAATCTCTGATAGCAGCGGTTCAGAGAATGAAGATATCGTTCAGCAAAGAGATGAGAAAATGAGAGGTTATATATAAGGGGCTTCAGAACAAGTACATTCCACAGGGTATGAGAACAGAGTTCCTGCTAGGGTCACGTGAAGCATACACAGAGTGTGGTGATGCTTTCAACTAACTCATAGGAAAGCTATTTACCAAGGACTCTTAGTGCTTTGGAAAGATTATAGTTTATGATACCATCTATGCATTTTCTCCCCTCTGGGGAGGATTGTTAACCTTTAACTTAGGTCACACAAGTGGCTACATGCTTATTACTCAGGAAGGCCTAGGTCCCCACAATTTTCAATGGATTGGAAATATTGCACTGGCAAAGTTCAATATGTCAACAGGAAAAATTACTCCAGGATATTTTTTTTTTTATTGCTTAACATCCAAATATCTTTGGAAAAGGCACTCTGAGGAAAGTGGTGCCATTCATTAATAGAGAGCTATAAAAGAAAGATGAGGCAAATTCTACTGAATTAATATATATTCTACTGATGAAATAAATACTTTTCTTATAAGTATATGTCTTTGGGGGGGACAAATATTTATATCATTTCAATATCATTTCAAATTCTTACTCCTTTCAAACAAACAAATGAACCAAACATCTTCTATTTTCAATAATTTCTTCATCTTAGTCAAATAATTATAGGGACTAAGTACAAGAGAAAATTCTCAACCAATTTCAATAATTTACACAAAGATAAAACTTATGAAAGTTGAAGCACAGTTTGACTTTCCATTTTGACTTAACATGGATAGTTTGCTAAAACATTAACTTCTGAAATGGTTAATAAGATGACTGCTATAACAAACATGTAATTAAATTTTAACACAATATTGACAGTCTTTTGTTTTTTGTCCAGGGTCAATATAGTTATTGAGCCTAAACTCTAGGAGAAGCTCACATATTTACATCTAAATTGGAATTTTACCTTCATATGCTTAAAAGTTAAATCATATTAGACAGAGCTACAAAATAAACATTATATTTAATAATGAACTAAGAAACATTATCAGAAATATAGAATGATTGCATATTTTGGGAAGAACTGAAATAGTATGAAGAATTAGAACCTTTAACATTAGAAAAGTTAAAATAGTAAATCAGAAGTAACACACAATTATTTACTTGGGATCATATCACTATTTTATAAATAAAATTAGAGATTTAGGGA
>JAQZBX010031843.1:0-26123 GCA_029593785.1 Cabassous unicinctus
TAGTTTGTGTATTTTTAACTCTTTTGATAGTGCTTAAATATTCTGTAATGACACTATCTTTTAGCAAGATATATTTTTTTTTTACAGAAAAGAATCTAATTTGTCAGTGGTTTAATTTTATCTCTTGATAAATTGTGAAAAAAAATGCCACTACTTAGCAAATAATTTATGCATTGTGAGTTTAAGGAAATATCGCAAAGTTATTTTTTCCTTTTCTTCAAATATGAAGATATCTTTATTTTAATATTAGGAGATGCAGTTCTAAGCATTCAAATTGTTCAGATTTGAATTTTGAGCCTTATGTGAAATTAATTCTAAGAGTGTATTGGGAGATCATGTTGAATTAGACCTGATTGGCATATTTCTCAAAACAATGTTTATTAAGTTTATGTTTGTGGCTTTTGCAAATGAACTTAAAGGTTTGCTGTTATTATTTTTAAATGTCTAGTTCTCTTTTCTCTAGCTTAGAAGGAAATCTTCTAAGGATGATGCTCATTCGAATTTGAATATGTTATAGTAGCAAGTACTACTTTTGAACATAAGCTATAAATTTAAAATTATCCAACATTTTCAATTATGTAGATATGACATCTATATTTGGTACCACAATTAACATTTTGTTAGGTTTAGTATAACAAAAATCTCTTCATAATCTAGACCGCAGACTTTATAATGTGAACAAGTCTGGATTAGACTCCAGTTTAACATGGTAGTGTTTGGCCTGGGGTGAGCTGCTTGATGACCTGTGCTTTCTGTATCGTTTTGTTATTGCACAACTTTAGGGGTCATTTTGTGCTCTAGGGACTTCCTTTTGTGTATACTGTAGTATATGTAAATATTGCCCCCCAAGAGTTGTACATGAGACAGACCTATATCAGGGCATAAAAGTATATGATTACCTAATACCATAATTTTGCTGTGATACCAAGTGTGGCAGTTTGATATAGTTATGAATTCCAAAAATAGATATTGGGTTATGCTTGTAAACTGGTCTGTACATCTGGACATGATTAAGTTAAGATTAGGGTTGACTGGGCCACGTCAATAAGGCATTGAGCCCCGCCCCTTGGTGTGGGTGGGGGTCTCAAAGATAAAAGACATGGCAAAGGACGAAGGTAGAGTCTTGAGTTGGAGTTATGATGTTGGAGTCTTGAGCTGGAGCCCTGAGAAGTAAGAGAGCTTGGTCGTGAAGAAGGAGAGAAGGGCCCAGGAAAAGAGACAAGCCGTTCACCTGAGAGTTTACTGCTGGCCTTGTGGAGAGAACAAGCAGCTGAACCTGGAGAGAATCAAGCCCCAGGAAGAGAGGAACCCAGGAAGCCAGACCCCTCACAGAATTGGGTGAGGGAAGGAACTTACGCTTATTGGCCTGGTAATTGTAAGCTTCTACTCCAAATAAATACCCTTTTTAAAACCCAACTGATTATTGCTATTTTGCATAAGCACCCCATTGGCTGACTAATACACCAAGCATGGTCACATATTTAGGAAAATATGAGCTGAAGTAGTAAAAAACCAGGGACTACCATAGAAAATTTCAGTATATGGATGAATGAACATGTGTGATTGATTGTGAGCAGTATGCCAAATGAGCAAGTCAACTTCGCCAGCCAGGACATAAAATTCATAGGGTGAGTATCTTTAATCTAGGACCAATGGGTCCATATTCTTCATGGGAACTGTTTTACCACACATCTAAGTAAAAAATACAGCTATAGGCTTGAATGTGCATTTTTATAAAGTCTGAAGTTTCAGCTCTTTCTTCAATTTTATGACATGAAAGTGATGGGAAAGTCCTATCATAGGACAAGAGAAGAAACAGAAAGACATTGAGAAAGGAAGAGAAAATACATCAAGCCAACCAGAAAATAAAAATTTAATTCTGTCTCTCTCCTTTTCTCTCTTTTCTTTTGCTTAATGAATCTGTGATGGAAAAGCATGTCAGAGATAAAGACATTACCTCTTGGAATTCTAGCTAAAATGTCCACAATGATACCTTCTCAAATATGTGGGCAATGTCTTAGTTATGTAGGCGAAGTGAAATACAATGACAGATTGGGATGTTGGCAGAAAAGTGGGGCATTTTTTCTTCCATGTATTCCCACCATGAAGCAGAGTCTGGATCAGTGTGAAGTACAAGCAACTAATTAACTGTGTAAAATGGGTCCTGTCATAAAATTGTTGGGCCTCAAAGCACCTTTATAAAATTTAGAAATTTTGGTGACTACCCAATTTCTAAGATGCCCTACAGGAAGTGTTGCATTATTGTATGATTTTAGGGTCACCATTTGCTCCAGGACCTCCTTTTCCATACACTGTAGAATATGTAAATAGTGCCCCAAAAGGTTTGTAGAGGACAGACTTACATCAAGGCATAAATATTTGACTGTCTAGTGCCAAAGTTTTGCCAAATGATGCCAGAGCTAGTTCTACAAAGAAACATATTTGATAAGTTAAAAATAATATTTTAATTTGTCCATCCATATATTCCCCTTTGCCTAGTCTAGGACTCTCAGTTGTGACTAAAAGATATGTAAGAATAATAATAAAAACATCTATAACAATAGCAGCAGCAGCACGGCAATAACAAATATTTGAAAAATGTTTGAGGCTTTGACCTGGAGATGGAGAGAGTGAGGTGAGGAAGCTTTGCTCATTGGGGATGATATATAATAAATATTACAAAGGTAGATGATTTGGATTCTGAGATACAGCTTTGTGGTGGCTAATTTTTTGTGTCATCTTTTCTAGGTTATGGTGCCCAGTTTCTGGACCAACACTGTCATAAAGGTGGCTGTGGAGATATTTTGCAGATGGGGTTAGCATCTACAATCAATTAGTTTTAAGTTAAGAGATTCCCCTGGATAATACAATTGGGCCTCATCCAATTAGTTGGAGGTTTTGAGAGCAAAGAACTCAGGGTTCCAGAGAGAATAGATGCTGCCTCAAGACTACGACATCACTCTTATTGAAAGAGTTGGCCTGTTCTACAGATCTCAGACATTAAAATAAACTTCTTCATGTGTGTATACACATATCCTGCTTCTGTTTGTCTGGTGAATTCTACTGTTAATATTCAACATATTCAGTAAGGTAACCACGCCAATATACTTGACTCTCACATGAATCTTAATTCAAGAAAGGAAAGAGTTAGCTAAATTAAGAGAAGGCTGCCATTACAGGTTGTGGCAGTTTGAAATTATTTTATAAACAGCCAGAAGAGAAAGATTATGTTTTTTTTAAACAAATCTATTTGTGTGGGTGCGATACCCTTTGACTGTATTAAATTCATTTGGGGGTTATTTGATTAGACTGCTTGATAAAATTGCTTTAGGACTTTTGAAGGACCAAGACACGGTGTAAGCCAGTTTGAGTCTCTGCCCTTTTGTTCTGATAAAAACAGAGACACGCACAGAGACACATAGGTACAGGAAAAGGAAGCTGAACTTTTTGACCCTGTCATCTGAGAGAGGACTAGAGGATGGCTTAAGCTTGAAGCTCCCAAGAGGCTGGGCCCATGGAGCAGCTCAAGAGGAGAGAAGCCGCCAGAGGCTCAAAGAGCTGAGGCCCAGGGAGAGGCAAGCCATATGCTCAGTAGCTTGCAGCTGAACTTGGGAAGAATGTGAAGCAGCCAAGACTGATAGAGGAGGCCGGGAAAGCCCTATGCCTGGTTGCCCTTAGCTGAGCTCAAACCTTGGCAGAGATCAGAGGCCATCTTGCTTCAATACGTGGCAGCTGACTTTGGTGAGAAAGCACCTCTGATGGTGGCTTAGTTTGGATTTTTTCATGGCCTTGGAACTATAAGCTTTTATCCCAAATAAATCCGCTTTATAAAAGCCAACCCATTTCTCATACTTTGCATTGCCAGCCTTTTGGCAAATTAAAACAGAGGTGAAAGGAATAGCATTGGTAAAGGCAAGGAAACATGAAATAAAATGCCAGAGTTAAGGATATTCCCCGTTATATCAATTGGAGGTTAACCCACTAGATTGGAATAACTTAAACCACTTATAAAGTGAAAAATCACATCTCAGGTTTAAAAAATAGCTTTCTAATAACTTATACACACCATTCTCTGCCTGGGGCATCCTAAACTATCTCTGATCATGAACACTTTCATGAATGGGCAAGATGGGTATTCTTTGGTGAACCTATTATATTTTCAGAGATTCTTCAAAATAAAGTAAAATCCTTATAAATTCACAAAATTAATCTCGTTGCTTTCTACTCATGGTCTAAGTGTAACCATTTAAATTCTAAAAAGCGTAATCACTTTTTATTGGGTAAACATTAAGATATCTGAAAATACCTTTTCTCATGCCTCAACCCTGTCATTTTTTTCATCTAAGTTGCAGAATCTTGATTAGATCAGTAATGTTTGAATGGTCAATATTATACCTAGGTATTTATTTTTACTCCTTTTGTAAAACTATACTCTAGCTGTCAGTAAATTTTCAGCAACTTTTCCAGTTTTTTCCACCTATTATTAGGGTATTGGATGGTGTCAACTTTGTCAAATAACTTTTACATATATAAATAATATTTGCAATACTGATTTCTAAAATACACAAAATAGCAGACTCATTTACCACCTTAATGATAAGGATTGGAGATGAGAACCCTGGTTGAGCTACAGGAATATGGAATTGAAATTGATAGAAAAAGTACCTTATCAACTTATTTTGATGCAATGTCACTTTATCATTCCATGCAGATTATGTCTAGGGCCACATTTAAACTACTTGTCAAGGTTTTCAGTCACATGGGCTGTTTGAGGACTGCTCATAGAATGGATATTATTAAAAAGGGGTTCTCTAAAGGAGCTGGGGCAGTAGAATGGTGAACCCAAGATGATGGCAAAGATTAGGTGCCTATAGTAGTTGTGGGAGGTTACTGAGAAGTTGTTGGTCCATTGCAGTGTCTCACAACAAAGAATATTTGGAAATCTTAAAAATAAACCTGAAAATACATGAAGCCTCAAGAAGGCAGAACTAGGCACAGGACAAAACCAGGTCTGAGGGAGAATGGACAATGGAAATGACTATAGGTAGAACTTAGTGAGATATATGAGGGTGATGGGGAGCCATTGAAGAGCTAATTTCAAAGTATTTGACACTTTCCCAGGCTTGCCTGCAGTGAATTTTTTTTTTTTTTAATTTTTAAAGCAGTTTTATTGAGATATATTCACATACCATACAATATATCCAAAGTATACAATCAACGGCTTTTAGTTTAATCACAGTGTTTTGCATTCATCACATCAAAAAATTTTAGAACAATTTCATTACTCCAAAAAGAAAAATGACAGTATTTTAATCCCTCTGCAATATAGGCTCTTTGCATTTACTTGTCATGTCCTCATCTCCTTTAATCTGGTGCCGTTTCTCAGCCTTTTTTTATATATTTCATGACCTTGACATTTTTGAAGAGTACTGGCTAATTTTTTTTTCAGTAACTCAATTGCTATTTATATATTTATTTATTTGTTTTTTATCTGACTATGGGTGGGGATATGTTTAAGCATCAGGAGCCCCATGACATTTTTTTTTTAAAGATACTTAGATTACATAAATGTTACATAAAAAAGGTAGGAGATTCCCATAAGCCCACACTTTCCCACTTTAACAACATCATTCATTAGTATGGTACATTTCTGCCCCTTAAGAGTCCACTGCAGAAATGGCCACACTATATAGGACAATCCACAGCTAATTTTATCTTGTATGATTCATCCAGTACTACTTACTACTAATAATAGCATAATGAGTTACTGGTGAATGGCCTAAGTTCAAGTCATAGAATAAGTAAAGAATAATTGTTTATTCTCAGTGCAGCTTAAATGTTTTCTTAATATTGTGTTGGTAAAATACTTCATGCATGATGGGGTTTTCGAAAGCACCATATCATTTAGATTCAGCTCTTAAACAGTGTATACTTTGATGTATCATAGAATCTAATAAAAATGCTAAACCCAGCCATTAAATATTTATGTGCTGTTTGTATATAGCGTTGGAAAGGGACTTTAATTAGTTTGCTGCACAAGAGAGGATTTGCCTTTCCATAAGGGGAAGAAATGTTGAGATAGATGTTCTAGCCATAGCTTCCTACTCAGAATGCTTTTGGGTCCAATCTGGAAACCATTCAAACAGCATTATAGAAATAAGAAAAACATGATGTAAAGAAAAAATATAAGATGACGATTACTCAATCAATAATAACATGTTATGTTGTAATTAAGGCTGATATAATGGACTGTGAATTACAGAGAATGTTAAGGATATATTCTATGCTCAGATAAAGTAAACTTTCTGTTTAGCTGAAGGTACACCAAAAACTCATTTTCTTGTCTTGGTCATGACAGTTTAGGTGCATTCTTAAGATTTTAATCAATTTAAAATCTTGCCGTGCTTCAGGATGAATGCCTGGGGAATTGTAAAGAACTTTAGAGTAAGAGAGGGCTGGATCTGAAATTCAACTCTCCACATATGAGCTGTGCAAACTTGTGCAGGCTATTCTCTTAACCTAATTTTTAAAAATCTATTAAATAGGAATACTGAAAGTTTTCACAGTGTTCACAGTTAAATTAGAAAAATTATGATTTTAATTAATAATCAACATTCTTAGCCCATAATACGTGCTCAGAAAATATTAATTTCTCTCTCCACCATTGTTTTAAAGTCATTTTCTTAAAAAAATTTTATTCCTCTATTCCCATTTTCAATTACTACATTTGTTCCAAGTCTTCCTGGCTGCCATGACTATGCTTTCCTCTTAATCTTCACTGTCATAACTTAAAAATTAAATACTTAACAGAATCGTCTTTCGAAAGAGTTTCTTGGGAAAAATCAGTCTCCACTCAAATTTATCCAATTCATGTGGTGGTATTAATTGACCTAAATTACTGATTCCAGATTAAATCTTATCCCCTAGGTTATTCTTCAAAATCCTCCTCTGTTCATCTCTAATCTTACATTCCACTACTTCCAGCATGAAGTCTTTGCTCTAGATGGTCGAGAGTAGCTATGCAAACAAAACATATAACAAGAGCATCACCTGGATACTATTACTTTACAGATTGGTCCCCAAGTGGCTTAGCTCTTACTTCATTCTCCTCGGGACAGTTGACTTCTCCAAGACTGAATGCCCTCATCTGTAAAATGGGATTTATAGACAGTATCTAGCACAAAATGTAATGCTTAATAAAAATGTACTTGTTAGAGTTGTTATTAAATTCTGCACATCTTGAGCACACCAGCTCCCCCAGGAATTTTTCTTTAACGTGCTATTTTACTATGTCTCTCTCCTTTTGACTACAGTGGCATTTGATGCTATCATTCTGCAGATCTTTAATTCACTTGGAATTTGTATATGTCATGACCTCCAAGTAAAGAGAAAATAATTTGAGGGCATAACTTACGAGTTATAATTGTTTTGTTTCTCCAATAGTACTCTGGGTAAAGAATGAATAAACAAGTAGCTCTTGTAGGGATGTGGCAATGAAGATGTATGTGTGACATAGCCTTAATTTGTTGTTACTGTTGGTTTCTTTGTGATGCTTTGATTTGGAATTTTTTGTCTCTACATTGAAAGTATTTAATTCCTGAATTCAGTTTCCTCACCCTTCTTCCCCATAGGGAATTCTATTTCCCATCTACTGCCAAAAACATAAGTGCTTATGGAAAGGGAATGATTTATTAGAAATGTGATTAATTCATTATTTCTTTTAGACTTTCAATTAAATTCAAATAACTTTATCAATTTTTGCAGCATCTATGTAACACCTGACTAATGGTAACTGAGCAATGATTATTTAATGAATGTAATTTTTTCCTCCTTCCTCTGGGTTCCTACCAATCACACCTTTTCACGGAACTTTCCATCTTCTTATTCATCCACCCTCCATATATCTCATACTGTTCCCACAGACGTCCTGAAGTTAATACCTCAATCACTATTAGTATAACTTTAATTAATGGTAGTAATTAAGGAAAAGGAACTTAAACTACCTGGTTAAAGTTGCAGATTTCCAATATGGATCTTTATGGTTAAGATTTATGTGGGATTTCATAGTAGCACTGGATAGTTATTCGGGACAATTTACTCCCCAAATCAGTGGCTAAACAAAGTCACAGAGTCTGTACTCCAATTAAAAAATTAACATTCAAAATAAAATAAATGAAAAAATCCATTCATCAGTAGTACTGTGCTTGATAGTAAAAATTTTAATGTTTTTAAAACTATCAATAATACTAGGTGATGAAACTCATGCTGAATGTTTAGTATATAGAAAAGCAAGCAATCAGAATAGCTGGGTTCTGACCTGGGAAAATTCTCAAACCTGAAAAAAAAAAAAGAGAGTGTTGCTAGAAGACATGATAAGAAATTCAACATTAAAAGGAGATCTATATTCCAAGAAAAAAAATATTCTCTTTGAAATCATCTGTTCCTTCTGAGGACTTATCCATAAGGCATGGAGAAAAGAAAACTGGATTTATTATTTAGAACATTCAGAAGAAAACAATAAATGTTAGGGGTACTTTTTAAAATTCTGAATAATTTCCAATTTATAATTCTATTTCAATAGTTTCTTCTGGCACACAGTAAATACTGAATAAGATTTATTTTGAGTTCTTCCTTTCTCACAACATCTAATACGTTTCTACTATAATAAACTTAATTTTGATTTAAGGATAAAAAACTCAAGTAATATTAAAGCAAACGTGTTCTATCAGAGTTTTAAGCACATCATATCAACTCCCTATTGTTAATTTTTATATCTCAAAGACTAAATGATGAGAATATGTTCTTATGGTTAATTAAAGAGAGACATACTAAGCATTGGCAATTTTCCAAACTGTCTTTACTCTCAGTAATTATGTGGATTTAATCTTTCCCACAATACACAGCTATAGAATACTCTTGTGTATTTTATGGGGAAAAGTATCCTTAAAAAGGGTTTCAATCTCTATTTTATTTTGTTTAGTAAAAGTGGAGGTTAGTAGGTGAAAGATTATGCACATTTATATGGCCATGGTGGATAATATAGAATGTGCCAGGAACATAAATAACTTCTAATATGAAGACTCAGAATAGCAGAAGGCAGTGGGCTATGAAACTATACCACTAGAATGTAATATATACACATATATCTTTAGCAAAACCTGAATTAAATTGGACATCACTTTTCTCCAGAAAATGTCAATAACTGACCATAGGTTTGGAATGCAGTCAACTGCATCATGGGGAAAACATTATCAACTGTTTAAGAACCAGGATATTATCTCTATCCACAATCACAGTTTAATCTACCTTTCTGGATTTTGCCAAATTATCTGCCTTTGTTGTCTAACACAGGGGAGGTATTTTACAACAGGGATTTGAGCATGAACTTTGGAGTCATATCTGAGTGTGAGCCCCAGTATCAAAAATTATTTACTCTTAGGGCTTTGGTAAGTAACTTATCTTCTCTAAGTCTTATTTTACTCCTAAGTAAAATGTCAATAGTGATAATGTATTGTAATCAGTGATTCACTTGTCCTTTCATTCTGAACTGATAGTTCTTTGAAGAAACTCTTTTATTCCCTTAGTGCCTGGAGCCATGGCAAATACACAGTGATTATTCAGTATGTGCCCATGAATAAATGGCAATATAGTGGATGACACTGGCATCTGATAAAAATGTCCCAATATTCCAAAAATAATTTTCTCTACTCACAGGTGTCACCATATTTGTCCCATTCAGTTTTCATGAAACTACCTTTGACCAAGCCATTTTGCTAAACCTGTAAAATGAGTAGGAGGAGCTATGAAGTAGCATAAAAGTGACGGAGGATAGACTTCTCCATCACTGCTATCTTCTGCAGCTTTGTAGCTCTTTAACAACTCTCCCTTTTTGATGTCTATTCTTTATATCCTTGCCATAGAGTATTTTCCTCCAGTCTGCTGGATATGTACCAAATACCATGCCCCATATTCACTCTAAACCAGTCTCTACCCTTCTTGTGACCACATCATAATTATCCCTTTACGTCTGGCTTCCAGGTGGTTTCATCCAGTGGAGGCACCAGCAATAGATCTGAGGCCAGGGAGAGAGCGATTTCATGATATGTCTTCCCCTGGCTCCTTTCCTCCTAGATTTTGTGGTTCGGCATTGACCCTCTACCAAAATCCACTGCATGTATCAGGTGGGTCTCTCTATCCAGGTTCCTTTTACCCCATCTTCCTCTTCTTTTACAAAAGTCAGTGACTTAAACTCCCTCCTCTAGGTAGCCCAGTGCTACAGAATTATCTCTTCCTAAATGTGCTTCAGAGATAACTCCTTTTTAAAACTCCCTTCCCATTACACAGTTTCAGTGTGCCATCTGTTTCCAGTGGGGCCAGAACAATACACTCACTGTTTTCACAAAGCAAACACCTATTTATCCTTTAAGAATATGCAAAATCAACTCCTTTTTAAAGCATTTACTGACTCCTTCATTCAGAGCCTATTAACTCAGATTCTTGGGTAAGACTCCAAAACTCTGCTCCATCATTTGTTCCATCACTTACATGCTGTGTGTCCTTGCACAGCTAAACCCTCTGAATCTCACCTATCTTAATCTATGAAATGAGGTTAATAATTGTACCCGTGTGATAATTATTGTGGATTAAAAAAGATTGTTTATTTATATATAGTCTCATCACAATAATTTAATTTGGAATAAATGAGTTGGTAGATATGCCCTTAGAACACTAACTGACATATATACATATGAGCTCAATCAATGTTAAAATGTATTGCTATTTTTATCATCTTTGTATTGCAAATGTTATTTCCTTCTCTGCTGACTTTTAGCTTTATATATCTCTTATTGCAATGTGTTATAAATAATTTTTTCATAAGTCAGGTACCCTGAAGAAAGGGTTCGCGCTTGATTCATCCTTTTCTCCCTACCACTTATCATAGGGCGGGGGACACCGGGCATTCATTAAATGTGTGGAAAGCCTGAATGATGAATTTGTTACTAACAATTCCTTTGTCAAAAAAGATCAACATGTACACTCACTGCATAATATAGCATCAGAGATCAGCTCACTTAATTTATTATCTGTGTTTCTACAGAAATAAGACACATTATTTTGGAACATAACTATATTTACAGGCAAGCATCTGGAGCCTTATTTAGAACATGGAACCATTAAAGTGATTATGTCCCTAATAGTCTTCTACAACATCTGCAAAAGTGAACTTGAGCTATGGGCCAGGAAAAATCTTACAAAAAGTTCCATTATTTGTAACAAGACAGCTTGCAAGTTTATGTATTTGTATATATGCTTATACGTACATTTTTTTTCTTAACAACTACCTGTGTTGTTTGTGAAATTGTATTTGAAAACATATTTTAATTCTGAAGTGTAAATGCAGTTGAATCTTGGAATTACAATGCATGTATCAGGGTATCTAACTGATAAATACAAAGAGGCAGACTTCACAAATGCTTTAAAGTTAAGTTGTTTAGTTTTCAAAAACTTTTAAATCATCAGACTGTAGTTTTTTGGAGATCCAACTTCTCTGAAATTAGTCCCAGTACATCACAATATCAACAGATGTTATATAATTGGGGCCAATGCAATCAAATTTGCCCCGTTGCTATGAAAATTAGATGTAGAAAATGAAGAAAATAGCATATTTCTTATATGGAAAGCACTTAATAAAAATAAATGCTAACTTATTATCTTTATCCTTCTCCTATATTTTTATAGTGTAACATACATTTTAAATAAAAGTTCGCCAAGTTAATGGTAACAAATAAAGCAAAATAAACAACCCAAAGCAAAACAACACAGAAAATTGCTTATAGACCATTATGATTCTGTGCATCAAAGTTTATTTATTTATATCTGCAGGTATGTTTTTGCTTCATTTCAAGGAAAGCATGCCATCCTGTGTTCTATGAGTATATCAAGGCAGAGAGCAGAAAAACTGGTTTCTACCTCTTAGGTCAGTCATTATCTTCCTCAATGACTAAGGATAAATTACCACTATTGCCTTCAGTTTCTTCATTCTTGCACAGGATGGGGAGTTATAATTTCATCTAGCTGTACATTATCTGAATGTCCTCCATTTAGGTGGGTCCCTTGTTTGTATTTGTACCTCATAGGAACCATTTATTTGAAGGGAGTGACCAAATGAACCAAAGACCCTGTTGGATGAATAAACTGACTAGGACTTAGAAATCTGGGCTCTTAGTCATAGTCTGCCAACAACTTCCTACATAACCTGAAGACTTTCATTTGAATGCTATGTACCTAGGTTTTCTCATTTATAACATGGAAGTATATCAAAGCAAATCCTTCTGATCCTTACCATTACTTTTTTCACTACATTAAACAATGTCATTTTTTTTTTAATGGTACCGGGACCTCGTATGTGGGAAGCCAGTTCTCAGCTACTCAGCCACATCACCACAACAGATCCCCTGAGTTCGTTTTTTCATTTATTTGCTTGTTGTTTGTTTTTGTTTTTAAGAGGCACTGAGGACCGAACCCGGGACGTCCCATGTGGGAAGCAGGCACTCAGCCGCTTGAGCCACATCCGTTCCCTTAAACAATGTTATTTTAAAAAGTAGAAATCCCTAATATAAATATATATAATATTAATATAACAATATTAATATATATTAAAAAAAAGGATTTTCCTGAAAATTTCCTCAATAATCTACAATGTTAAGAATTCATATTTTAAGCATTCATACATGCTGTCTTCACAATTCTAAATATCAATAATACAAAGACTATGAGTTATAATTCCTCACCACATAAACTCTTTCTTTCAAAAATCTATTTAATTTTGACTCAGAGACATAGGGCAAGGGGAAACCTGTTAATCTAGAAAGCTTCTAATAGATTCAATCAAACCACAGAAGCATTTTTGAACAAATAAGTTGTTTCTTCTCTTCTATTCTCCTGCCAACTCCCAACACAAATAATAATGAACACACAGCTACAATGTGAAGGCATTTTGAACATGTGCATAGATTCAATTATGAAAATTTACTTAAAAATGTAAATGGGATTTTAGTAAATTATTTTTACTTCTCAGATGACCAAAGCAAACTTAGACATCATTTGCTACACAATAGAGAAGATTAAGGACATATTCTTCCTAGAAATTGAAACCAAAGAGATAAAAACGCCCATTAAAATTTCTATGGAGTTATAAAAATGAAATATATTTGCTCCACTTAATGCAATAATGGAGCTACTCAACTAATGTGTTCTTAATTATCACATAGGTTTGCAAAGAGAATTTTTTATTAGTTCTGAATAACTATCTCTTTTTAATTTCTTTTGTATAATGCTAAATGCATACAATTTTCTTCTTTACAGGTTCTATGCAATACTGGGCTGAACACTAAGCAGGCATGAAGTCTTCATGGATGGGCTAATTGGAGAGGAATCATGGGGGATCAGTGGAAGGTAGAAAGGGCATTAAGATCAATAATGGAAGGAAAGATCTGAATATAAAGAAGTGCTATTGATCTTTAAATCACAGAGAAGTATATAGAACTCAAAACATTAGGCAAATCTAGAAGTAGAGTGTTGGGGTAGATAAGGAGAGGTTGGGGAGTATGATATTAAAAGGGGCTTTACTTTGACCCTGAATTGAACTGGGTTTTGGAACTCCCTCTTATTATTTGTTTTTTATCTGTTTCTAGGGCCTGTTTGACTTCATGGCTATAGCAAGTGGTGTGTGTCTTCCAATGGTTGGGAAAAACAAATGAATCTAAATGTTTTATGCTTAAAGACATTGATAAAGGAAAGAAATAGTGAAGGCATTAATATTCCCTGTGCTGAGTCAGCAGTCTCAAACACATCTATATTAAATGTGGAAGGCAGCCAGAACAGAGCTTTATATCTCTTTTTTTAAAAGAATGAAATAGAATAAAAATAATGGATTAAAATTGGCTCTTTCCTAGCACGATTGTTTATGATGTTTGTAAAAGAAATTTATGAAGCAGACTCTCTTCCTAGTAAAATTTACTGATTGGTTTATTCTTTGACAAAAGATGTGAACAGAACAATTTTGCAAGTGCCTGAAAATAAATGTTGGATTTATGACCTGGTCAGAATATAAGCGCATGTTAATCATCCAGAACAGGTGGAAGTGATGCAGTCAGCAAAACCTTCCCAACTGCAAATCAACCAGTGAAAAGCGATCTCACTACAGAGACTTCTTTGTAAGAGATGGCTGAGGCTTGGAGGCAAGGAAGGAGAGAGAAAGCAGAAGACAGCTAGAGGATAAGTAATTGCTACAGAAGGGATGGGGTTGGGGTGGTGAGATTTGGTTTCAATGTGTTCATTGTCTGAAAGTCCAGAGATAAATTTCAAATATACAATCAAGTTCCTAGTGGACAGCTGAGGCTAAGACTACCCATCTACAAAACTGCCCAGAAACTCCACTCTTTAATTACAAAAGGAAGCTGCCAGTAAATATTCCTAAAATACCCAAATCCTATGTTCTATTTTAAAGCCAACAAGAACAGTCTCTTCAAGGTGCCTAACCTTATTAAGAACTGTTTTGTTTCATGGCATGCTGATGGTACTTATATGTATTCCACAGTGCACTTTATAGCTCCTGCTTATAAAAAACGTTGTAACTGCATTTTAGTTGGTCACCTTCAATACATGTTAAGCTCTTTGAAAATGGAAGGTTTTCTCCCTCTAGCAACTAGGAAAGAGCCAAATATGCAAATATGCTTAATTAAAAAACATCAAAGCAGCCTAATGTATGTTTTAGAGCCAAACAGTTCTGAGTCTAAAACCTAGATATGTCACATTCAACACATACCTATTTGTTGGTATCTCAGGATGATTACAAAGATTAGCTATTACAGATAATATATGTAAAATATTTGCTACAGGGCCAACATATTGAAAGCACTCAATGATGGTAACTATAGGAAAGAGCAAAACACAGGGAAAGGGTTATATATGGGATATGTAGTCTGGAAGGTGTATATCAATCAAGAATCTTCTGACCATCGCCAGTTGCTTAACTATTTTAGCCTTGATTTCCAATTTGGATAAGTAGGATGATAGTGTATACCTTGATTAGTAAATGAGCTAGGCCCTTGTCTGGCAAGTTATATAAATTTAGCATGTTATATAAACTCATCAAGTGGTAGTTATCTCTCTCGAAATATGGAATAATTAGAAAATTGCATATCTATCTGCATACACACATACTGTTCCTTTTTGATGGATGATTTTATAGGTATCCCTATCTCATTGCTTTGCTGACTTGTGCCCCCTGGGAGTCTTAATTTCTATCTTAGTTCTGAAGATAGAAACAATTTAGATGCCTAAGACATCCAGAATTTGGTGATCCATCACAAATGTATCTTGAATCAGTTCTTTATCACCAACCCAGATTTGATCCTTAGAAACATTCTGTATCTCCTTGGCTATATAACAAGATAAACTTAGCGCCAATTGACAAAATGATAAATTGAGATCCCTCTTAATTCTCCACAATCTCTCTCCCTTGTATGTTGGGTAAGCCTAATTTTGGTAGCTAATAGTTTTATTTTAAGACAAAAAAGAATAAAACATACAGTATCCATAAATGTTTAATAGATTTAGGATTTGTTCAAAAAATAAACCAGAATCAGGGATTTCAATGCTATGAGGACCTTCTCCAATGACCCTATTTGCTTTCTTCATGACTGCTTTTGTTCTTTTCTGTTCCCACAGACTTCCTTTGCTTCATTGTTTCATACTGCATAATTTATGGCCATACACAGTTCCCAGTTTGCAAGTTAAATATCCAACCACTTCAAGAGGAAATAATCTAACTTAGACACAGTTTCCAAATTACTGATGAAAGTATTCTGACTGGGCTAGATTGGATTCCATTCCTAATTCCAGTCTAATACACAGAGGTTGTGGGATTGGACTTCTTTTTTACTAAAGATTTCTGGTGTCCAACTGACTGAACTATATTAATGGTGGGTGAAAGGAGTGAAAATTCCATAGAATAAATTCTGAGAATGCAATTCAAAAGTTGTCTCATATTCCTAGTCCCTTCCTGTGTCAGGGATCCTGTCTTTAATCCTATAAGACAATTTGAGAAAAAGTTCTCAAAATGGTTCCGAAAACTTCCCCTACTAATGTTTGAAGGATTGACTTTTCCCCACTTTCTGGTCAATCTCTACCTTCTTTGCTTGTACAGATCTCTGAGAGACATGTTTCCCTGCTTGGCCTCTATGCCCAAAGCCCACCTGAATTGATCATTGGCATAAGATTTCCACCTAAATTCAATGTTTGAGTCCTGATGGTTGGAAGATCTTATTATTGCTTTTGGCATGTCAAGATATGCCTTGGACCACCATGACCCACCTGCATTATTTGGATTCATTTCCCTTTCATTGTTGCCTTTCCCTGACTCCTGGTATCTATTTTTCCAGGCACAGCATGTTTCACACTACAGTGTACCTTTATGAAGATAGTAGAGAATCTTTCACATTTTGACAGCACTCTCCTCTGACCAGCCTTTAGAAACACTTTTGTCTTCCTTGACACAATATGTTGACATGCAAGAGGACACATGACTCTCCTCTCTCCTGAAACACCAATATGCTGGAATGGCCTTCTTGCTTGACAAACCTCATGCCAGAAACCAAACTCTTTGCATGCTGACTTGTCAGCTTCTGCTATTAACCTGCCAGCTCAGCTCTGATGGCAGAGGGAAAGACAAACAGGGCTTTACTGGGGTAGTAAATATTCCATGCAGCCTTGGAGTAAAAGTAGTTACATCTGTGAAAGATTTACATTTATAGTAGACATAAATTAACTGTCCATAGAAAATGAAAAATATAGATGTCTACATAATGTACTAGCAGACCACCTTGAATAGCTTCAAAATACACTGATGTGATTACTAGCAGAGCCTTAGTAATGACAGGAGGTTTAGATTCACAGTGAGGATATTATTGCTTCCTACATAGATGACTAAAAGCATAAATAATGTAGCCTCAGAGGAAACTCTTCTTTTTTTGGTATTGGATATTTGGACACCATAAGACAGGGTAGCTGAACATTTAGGGGGAGGTTAATCTCTCATACTCATACTTTATTGGCCCAGGAAGTAGATGAAAATTTAATTACATAATCAATGTTATCCTAATGCAGGGGTTCTTAACAATGGATCTGTGAGCTTCAACTGAAATTCAAAAAAACGTTATTCTTGTGGGGATCTGTTAGTGCAGGTGTGATATATTTATTAAATAATACACAGTATATTGTGGACTTAGTAAGGGGTCTGTGGTTTTCACCTGACTGGCAAAGGGGTCTGTGTAACAAAAAAGGTTAAGAACACTTGTTCTAATGATAGAATATTACTATTGAAATGGACCTAAAGGGGAAGCGGATGTGGCTCCAACAATTGGGCTTCCATCTACTGTATGGGAGGACCTGCGTTTGGTCCCAGGGGCCTCCTGGTAAAAGCATGCCAGGCCCGCGCAGCAAGACACGCAGCAAGATGATGACACAACAAAAGAGAGACGCAGGGAGAGTCAAGGCGAGACATGACATAAATCAGGAACTGAGGTAGAGCAAGTGATGGGGTACCTCTCTCCCACATCGGAGGTCCCTAGGATAGAATCCCGGTGAACCTAGAGGAGAAAAACAAGAAGAGAAGACAAAAAGAAACAGACACAGAAGACCACACAGCAAATGGACAACAGACAACAAACAGCAGGGTGTGGGGGAAGGGGGAGAGAAAAACAATTTTTAAAAATGTCAGTATGGCTAAATAAAGTCTTAAAAAAAAAAAAGTGGACCTATAGGATCTGGTTGATCCTTCTACTCCAATAAGCAGGCCAGGTGAATAGAAAAGTGAAGCCTGCATTTTAAAATCTCAGGGCTAAGCCACGGCCTAGCCAAAACTAAAACACAGATTAGAAAAGTCATTAATTTTCACCATTAGCTTTAAGAGAAAACATTCCCAATACCTAGTATATTTTCTGGCATATAAGTGATACTCAATAAATATTTGTAGAATGGATTTATGAATGAATGAATATTTATTATCTTCAAAGAAATGCCAAGGTTTAAGAGATTAGAGACAGGGCCCTCTGATGTGTTCAGCTTATAATTCAGTAAGGCCATAGCAAGGACATTTTTCCACATACAATGCATACAAATCCTCACTTAAATTTCACAATAGCCTTTTTATTTTCTGTTTTACAGATAAATCAGCATTTTGTTGCAGTCAAGAAACATGTCTGAAAGGCCATTTGACTTGCAACAAATTATTTTGGATTCAACCACAAATAACTGTTAAACCTTTTGTGATTTTAATTTAAAGGTGATTTATCACAACCTTTTGATAAAAATAAGGCTGTTCTCACAAAAGCCTAAGGTGATCTTCTGAACTGAAAATGAACTTCTATCTTTTCATTGAAATAAATGAGCACCAATTTTGTTTCGTGGTCTAAAGGAACTGAGTGACTGGAAGAGGATGGAAGATTTTACAAAGAAAGAATGAACATGCTAGCGGATTAGGCAGCATGGTTTTACTGGACACCATTAGTTGCTAAATGAGTTTGGCTGTTGTGGGTCATGTGTTACCATTCATAGTTACCATCCATTGTTTGTATCCACAAGGAACTTACAAGCAAGGCAAGTGGATACTTCCCAACTACTGTCATTTTTGATGTACAGTTTTCCCTGGAAAAGACTTACTACTATTGCTTGAATGACACGCATTGTAATTTAAGAAAGTCTAGCTATGAACACTTTGTTTTATTTCAATCTAAATGGTTGCTCTGATACATGATCAACTTTTGGTCTCTGACCTTTTCAACCTACTTAGTTGAGCTACATCACTGACTGTGAGTTTTCTCATCTTGAACAGTGACCTTAAATTGAAATTAAGCATAGATTTTCCTGCTGACAAATACATGAGGGTAAGAGGACTGTCTCTGATCTTTTCTTTCAGTGTTTAGAACCAAAGAAGACACCACTATGATTCCACTACTTTTATATCTGTAGGGATATCTTTTTCTTATCTCACTGGTTAAATTTACAGAAAAAGGGTGTACGATTTGTGCATGTGTGTAGATGATAAAATGAAAATTCATGATTGGATATCTCTACATTCCACTTGTAGAAAAGTTTCTTTTCCCTACAAAGTAATCAATGTCAAAATGCATGCTTATTATCTATATAATCAGCAAAAATTTACTCCTCTTACCTCCGCAAAATTGACTGATATATAAAAACAAAACCATGACCAGAAATACTATATATGTGCTGCAGAGAATATCAGTCGTTGAACATTTGCTTTTCCATTACAAATTTTTACATGAACCAGAGATGCCTATATTATAGACCAGCTAAGTGAGAGGAGAGAAAGAGAGAGACAGATAGAGAGAGAGAGAGAGAGAGAGAGAGAGAGAGAGAGATGGTATCATTGCAACCAAATGAAACTGAGAAAGAGAAAAGGGAGGAGAAAATGCCCAAAGCTTTTTTTTAATCCCCTTTCAGTTTACGGATAGAAATTTGGACCACTCAGCAGCTTCAATTTTAAGCAAAATTCTTCTTTAAAGAATGGCATTTCTGTCTTTCAATCCTGACTCACCCTTAAGGAAGATTAAGGGGACTAGAAAAAAGAGGACGCTTAAAGTAATTCTGTGATAAAATTGGGACACAGATAATGTTTGTTGAATGGAGGCATGGATGGATAAATTAAGAAATCAATGAAAATTTTGGCCAGTGATGTCAAGAATTTTCACCACTGATTTTTTAATTTGCTCTATTTATATATTTTTTATTTTTAAAACTTTACTATAGTAAAAATCACTAGTTTTATGTTTATAGTTGTGTAAATTTTAACACAAGCATAGATTTCAGTAACCATCACTACAAACAAGATACAGAACAATTCTATTACATCTAAAATACTTCTTATGCTCTCCATGGTAGTCAAACCGTCCCCGCAAGCAGGGCAACCAATGATCTATCCTTCATCCCTGTATTTTTGTCTTTTCCGGAATGTAATATAATTGGACTCACATAATAGGCAATATTTTGACACTGGCTTCTTTCATTTAGCATGAGGCATTTGAGATTCATTCATGATGTATTTATAAACAGCTTGTTCCTTTTTATTGTTGAATAGTGTTTCACTATACTAGAATTTGTTTATCACTCAAATGTTGAAGAAAATTTGGGTTGTTTCCAGATTTTGGTGATTATGATTCATGTGGCTATAAGCATCCATGTACAGATTTTTGTTTGAATATAGATGTCCATGTATCTAGGGTAAATCCCTAGAAGTGGGATTGCTGGATCTTATGCTATGTATATGTTCAATTTTAAAGGAAACCACCAGACTGTTTTCCAGAGGGCCATACCATTTTGCATTCTCAATATTACTATTATTATTTTAGCCATCTAATAGGTGTGCAGTTGTATATCATTCTGGTTTTAATTTGCATTTATATAATGACTAATTGATGCTGGACATCTTTTCATTTATGTATTTGCCATCCATATATCTTTTTTTGGCAAAGAGTCCATTGACATCTTTGGCCCATTTAGATTGAGGGGTTATTTGTTTTTTAATTGTTGAGTTTGAAGGGTTTTTTGTATACCCTGGATATAAGTTTCTTGTTAGGTATATGATCTAAAACCTTTTCTTGCAGTCTGTGGCTTGTCTTTACATTTTCTTAACAGTCTTTCAGAGAGCAAATTTTTCAAAAGATTTTAAGAAGTCCGGCTTATATGTGAACACTTAACCTAAATCAAGAACACTTAGCCCAAATCAAGGTTATGAAGATTTTCTCAGATACTTTCTTCTAAAAGTTTTTTTTTTTTAGAGTTGTGTTTTACATTTAAACCTATGACCCACTTTGAGTTCATTTATATATAATAAAGTTGAAGTCAAGGTTTTGGGTTGGTTTGGTTTTTGCATATGGGGGGCCAATTTTTTAAACAATTTTTGTTGAAAAAACCATGCTTTCTCCATTGGATTGTTCTTCCAAGTTTGACAAAAAAATCAATTAACCATTTTTGTATTTATTTCTGCACTGTTTATTCTGTTTCATTGGTCCAGGTTTCTATCCTTTCGCCAATATTACACTGCCTGGTTAATGAAGCTTAAAAGGAAGTGTGAGCCCTTCAGCTTTGTTTTTTTTTTTTCTCAAAATTGTTTTGGCTCTTCTAGTTAACTTCTCTTTCCATCTAAATTTTAGAGTCAATTTCTTTTATATCTACAAAAATATGTGCTGGGATTTTGATGGAGATTTCATTAAATCTATAGATCAGTTTGTGTAGAAATGTTATCTTAACTAAATTGAGTCTTCTCATCCAAGAACACAGTTTTTGAACTATGCAATAAAAGGAAAAGCTGATTCCTTTTTTTTTTTTTTCATTTTAAAAGATGCTTAGATTACATAAATGTTACCCCAAAATTACAGGGATTCCCATGTTCCCCACCTTCCACACCTCCCATAACATCCCACATAAATATCTTTCAATAGTGTGGCACATCACCTGCAATGGTTATACACATCCTGGGGCTTTGCGATTAAGCATGGACCAAAAAGTTGATTCTTTGCAAAGTTCACTCTACATAAAATCTACAAAAAACATACAACCATATCAATCCTTTATCCTCCTCTATGCTGTAGTTGTCATATGTATTAAATCTATAGTCTTTGAACAATCCATCAGATAATGTTATAAATTTTGCTTTCAGTAGTCACACATATTTTAAAGAATGTTAGAGGCAAAATATAGTTTATTATATTTACCTAGATATTTACAATTTATCAATATAAATGTTCATTCTTGAGGTTCATTCTTGAGGTTCCAGTTTTCCCTCTTTTTTCATGTCCCTTTCATCTAAAGAAGCTCCTTTTGCATTCTTTTAAAACATGTTTGTCGGTGATAATTTTTTTTTTAACTTTCCTTTCATCTGATAATGTATTTCACTTTCATTCATAAGAGATAGTTTTTTTGATGGAGAATTCTGAGCTGACTTTTTACTTTATCTTTTTTGGAATTTGACAAGCTTCTTAGATGTATAAATTTATGACCTTTATCAAATTTAGAGAGTTTTCATTATTATTTATCCAAATATTTTTCAGTATCTATCTCTTTCTACAATCTATTGAAGTGACAATGTTAGACTTCTTGATGCTAGAGTTGTGTTCATCTTCTTAATCTTTTTTTTTTTTTTCATTTCTGTTGTCCAGGCATTATTATTTCTATTGATCTTCAAGTACATTGAACCTTTCTCTGTCATCTCCACTCTGTTATTAAGCTCTTTCAATGATTTTTAAAAATTTTCTATTGTGCTTTTCAGTTCTGAAATTTGCATTTTTTAATGATTCTATTTCTTTGCCATATCTTCTATAATTCTACTTATTTAAAGAAGCTTTGTGTTCATTTCAGACAGCATGATTATAATAGATGCTTTAAAGTCTTTGTAGTGCTTCCAATATCTGAGTCATCTTGGGGTGTGCATCTGTCAATCACTTTTTCCTTAGGTTCTTTGTATGTTGAGTAATTATGGATTTTAACCTGGAGATATTGTAGATAATGTTATGAGACTCTGGATTCTGTTAAAATCTCTTGGAGAACTTTTTAAAATAACAGTTATGCAAACTGGTTAGATTAAAACCAGTAAGTCCTGACTTACCTTTTGTGGGCTGTAGCTGTAATTTCAGTTTAGTTTTCAAAACTTTTGCTGTGCGATTCTGGTATGTGAAACATGCAAGGTTCACCCTGGGACCTGGAAATAAGCCATGAATTTCTCAAAGCCTTTGTATATTGATTCTGACCAGTTCTGTATATTTACAGTTAAGTGGAACCCAAGACCTCATATTTAGATTTCAAGTATCTCTTTATACCCCCTTTCTCTATTCCTCTTCATACTTGTGGATTCTCAGTGGCTTCCTTTCCTGCTTCTCTGGATAAAAGCCTGAAGCCTTAGTCTTCTATTGCACATGTTCCATGATGGCCAATCTTGAGTGAAAGTAGCAGGAGAAAAGAGCCTGTGGATCTAACACTCTGCCACCCTCACCCCCACTACTGCATCTGTCACCACCACCAAAAGCGTCCACATTGATGCTGGGGTTTTCCTAGTGGTGGTGGAAGAGTCAAAACACCTTTATCCTGCTACTTCCCACCTCTACCATCATTTGCCTTTTTCTAGAGAAAGTAGGTTTTTCCTTGAACTATATTCTGTCTACATCTATTTGCAAGTCTTAGAGATCTGGGAGTCCAAGCAACAATATGTTGAAAGCACAAAGAAACAAGCAAAAAAAACAGGAAAACACAGCAAAACAAAACAACAATAAATAAAAAGAACAAAAACAACAACAGGGAATTAACCACTCTGCAGCATTTTTCAAAATTTGATTTCCATACTCTATCTGCTTGCTCTTAGTTACTATTCAGAATCTTTTGTTAGTTGTTTTATTTATTTTTCCATACTTTTTAGTTGTAATCACTGAGAAAGATAAAGAGAGTGTGCTTACTCCATCTTAACAGAAACTGAAATCATCCTGTAGCAATAATTTTTAAGAATCTCAGAGCCTAATGTACCAGCATGAATGGAATAAGGTAAGTTAAAGATAAGTGAGAGAAGAAAACATTATTTTCAGCATTTTGGGAAAATTCATTTTGTATTTTCTTGATTACAGTACCAGAGTTTTATTCTAGGAGGGATGATGAAAAGTCATTTACTTAGAGATGGCATTTGATACCTCCTTGATAGAGAAGGATACTAAATTACTTAAATGAAAGTGGGGAGAGAAAGAGGACAGAGGGAGTGAGGGAAAAAGAGAGAAAGAGTGGGAAGGAGGGGAGGGGGGTGGAGAGACATAATAAAAGTGAATGGTAGAGCTTGAATACAAAACTTTTGAAATTTTTCAATTTTCAATCTAGAAAATAATGATTATTCAATATATAACTTTAAGAGGAGATAGTAAAAAGATTCTCACCTCAGTTTTTTTTTTTAAAATAATTTCCTTGGTGTATTATATCTTATGTTGAAACAGTTTTCTTTTCCAATATTGGATAAATGATCTAGTTCAGTAACTAAAAAAGACCAAGAAGAAAAAACACCATAATAGCTAAATGCTTGGAGAAAAAATTATGGTCATAAGGCTAAATTCAAAACCAAAATCAACAGTTTTAGAAACTTGCTTAAGCAAGTGTTGACTCAGAACCTGGAGGGCAATATAATATGAGAGTTTGAAAGGATTACCGCAAGCAAAAGAGGGGAAAGCACTTTTGTTGCTGAGTTCAGGCAGGGAGAAAGTCATTGCCATGCTCACTAAACATCATGTATACCTTTAAAAAACAATACGTCCTAGCATTGCATACTCAGGTACTTTTGAAGGGCAACTGATCAGAGATAATAAGGGCATCTGAATTCTTCAATTTAAATGTTATGTGCAAGGGAAGAGGCTGAGGATAGAGATGCCTTTAAATTGGTTTAAGAAGGAGGATGCTTTCATTTTCATTTTAGATTGGCTACTTTGACAGGAGTGTGAAGATCAATTCAAAGTCTGAATATTGGAATAAGAGTAGACAATAAGGATCCCATGACAGTAGTATGCTCTAGAAGTAGCAGAAACATTATCTGAAGCATTTTCTCTGATTATGAAAGTTGGGTAAAGGTAAAGTTTTGATAGATGTTTAGGACATCCTTAAAGCAGATAAGACATAGTGCTTTTTTGGAGATGGGTCATGGGGGTGGTTAGAAGGTGGCAGAGGCTAAGGATTAATTGCAGACTTCTAATCTGTGAAACTAGCAAATGTTGAGATGTGGTAGTCTCAACTGCAGGGCTAATCTTCTACCATGGGATCTGTAGTCAGCTCCCATAATCAGGAGTGTATATATACAGAAGAATCACATTCTAGAAATGTGAGTTACAGGAATGGTCATGAGAGTACAGGAATTATTAAACCAAAGAGTAGCACAAGCATATTTATTCATTAAACTAGCTTCTTTAAAGCACCTGGGTTGGATAATATTAAGGATTTTTTATTCATAAATGCTAAGGAGAGACAGATAGAGTTGGGTATTATGAGTCTCATTGTGGTGTTATTAATCATAATAAGGAATCTAAATTTGTCCTTACTGCACAGAATATATATACATTTATATATATATATATATACATGCATACATACTCTGTAAACTTAAAGCAGTCTGAAGTATTTGGAATTATTAAAATGTGAACCATGAAAACACACTGAATTACTTTTCTCAAAAATGATGCAGTTGCTCAATCCTTTTTCGAATTCAATATTACACATAAGCTAAGTCTCATTCAAGTCTAACATGGATTTTAAGTAAAGCAAATTTTCACCACTGAATCTGGACTCTGCTTTAAGAAAACGATCCATTTTGGAAATAAAAATTGGATGGAGAACAGAAAATTGCCTCCAAATGAGCCTATTCTTGACAAACTTCTGATGAAAGGACATAAAATAAGGCTTTTTTTTTTTTTTAAATACCTGAGCTGAATCTAGTGTATAAATGTCAAGCTAATTATTGCTGTTGGAGGGTTTTGTCAACAAAATAGCAGGAAGCAATGTGACAATTCCTACTATATGCTGGGGAAAATGATGAGAAATTTAGGACATAAAATCGCTTCATTATCTTAGAACCTCATGACTTTGGACTCATCGGTTTGATGTACTGAAAGGAAATGTAGAAATGATTAATACTGTCAGCTGGTGCTTGAGGTACTTGATGATTAGAAATCAATTTTTGCAGGTGTAACAATTCCATTTATTACCTTTTAGTCTTAAGAAAGAGGTGACTATTGAATGCATCCTTTTTTTTTTTTTAAGAGAGGGGTGCACTGCTCCCGGAAGTACTACAATATGGGGTCAATGCACGGAGTAGAATAGAGCAAGCTCCTATTCCATCTTCCACCTCCAAAAATCTGCTTCATATATTGTCCTCGGATAGAGAACATATCAGATATTAAACTGATAAGAACAGATACCCAACTTTATCTTGGCCAAAAAGCCGAGACACAATGTATAACATACATTTTAATTAGGTGTGTTTTTCTTTATCTTTAGAGGAAATAAAAATTACTATATGCATACAT
>JAQZBX010031844.1:0-26135 GCA_029593785.1 Cabassous unicinctus
CACAGGCATTAAGACATTGTAATTCAAAGAATAAAAGAGATTGCTTTGTCCATGAGGAAAAAATTAACCTTAGAGTATTGTCAAGGGACACAGAACTATTAGAAAACAGAGGTCACTAGTATAATTCAGCAGGTCACTAGTATAGTACAACAGTGTGCTGGTAAATGATGAACAACTGGCACTCCAGGAGAGAGCCCAGATTTGGAGCATTTCCTGGTTTCTGTACTATAAATACCTCCAACATGACTGTTTTGAAGCTGTCAATGTAAGGTCATTGAGTGCAGCGTTGGAAGATACAGGCATGATCACTCTTGAGAGGCAACAACTCCATCACACCACTGCCTGTAATAATAGATTTTTTTTACAAAATCAGTTACAGGTGGTATAATAGATAAAGTAAGCCTCTTTTTAAATTATTCCACTTCAGATATCATATTGAATGAAAGTCAGAAATTTAATATTATACTTTAAGAATCATTTTTCTGTGAAACTAACTTTTAAAGTTTGTTACTAAATCATTTTAATTCCACCAACAATCTCATGTATATTTGACAAAGGGGCAGATGGCCTAAAGTGAAGAAATATCTACATAGTACATAAGGATATATGCAAAAAGATACGAAAAAGACCTCAGAAAAGCTATGCTTCATGAATTTAGTCTTTGCCTCCAACTACTCTTTTCATAACTATAGCTTTGTTTCGAATATCTTCATCAGTGCCCTAGGAGAAGATTCATAATAAAATTTAAATCACAAATATCATTTTAGTAGGAATTGTGCCTGTGTGAGTTTATAATTTTATTATCGTCCTTCATTGTCCATTGTACATTATGTACCTACAAATGTAGGTACATAAACATATATTTTATCATGTGCATTTGACCAAATAACTTTAATTATTTTAATGGATATTTCAAAATTTTAAAACCATGACTTTTAACTGCAAGTGTTATCTGTGGGCATATAAAACACATTGAAGCTTATTAATAACAATTAGAACATTTCATATATTGTTCCAATTGCATAGTTTTATAAATTTTTCAATTACCATGCATTCTCCAATAGGATGATCTGATTTATTGGTAACTTTCTGTATGCCTTTCATCAACCTGTCTGTGTGCAATGGAAGAGATGCATTTTGAGGGAGATCTGCCAGCAACTCATATGGCTAGCTGCAACGCAGTAGATATAGCTCAAATATTTAAAAACTTCAATAGCACTAGTCTAGTAATATGACCCTGAAGCTGATGCAAAATGCTTCATTGATTTTCAGCTAAATGAAAAACAAAAACATTCAGTAGACTCTTTTAATACTGCTATTCTAATATAATTGTGTAGATATTTCTTACTTTTGGTGATTTACATAAATTATTTGAATGGATTATTTCAAATTATTCAAGTCAAAAAACTTTACAGGCAACTTAGTTTGTGTTAGAAGTGCATTCCCATAAAAACAAATATAGGTGATTTCAAGCAAATGGATAGTGTTTACCACTTTAAAAAGATATTAACCAGCATGGTGTGCCAATAAAGCACTGAGACATATATTCCAAAACAGCAATGTTTAGAAAATTCCGTCTTCTATCATGTTAGATACATGTTCTAACTGTGGAAAATTACACACAAGAGAACTGAATGATCTTTTAAAGACAACAGAACAAATTGATAATTGAGGTGAATAATTTGTGTAATAAACTAAATCTGTTTAAGGTACTTGATTACCCATATTCATTTTCTGCATGATGTGAAGTGCTTTACTTTCAACTCTGCTTTAACTAATGAGAACATCTTTTTAATATAATTAAGATGTTACAATTATCTTCCAAATATTGATTATATTATTTTTATGTGTTGGTGTTATATAATTTGTATTTCTTACCTAGAGAAAGAATTTTTAGTTTCCTGGGTATTAGTATATATGATTCTAGAATATTTTGAGATATTACTCTACATTTTTCTTTTCTCTTTTATGTTAGCCTGATTTTCCCTTTCTTTGTTCATTTTCTCATGAAAGATAGAAAACAAGACAAAAACACAAATAGTCTGTGAGTCTATTGGTGTTTGCTCCCCAAATTCTAAATGTATAAGGGTATTTATAGCGTTTGAGTAGTTACTGAAAATGGAATTTCAGACTGTACCTCTCTCAGAGACTCACTAAGGGAGAATCCCTCTGGTGGGATGGGATGAGTTCCTTTACGAAGTGGGGAGAGATAGTGAAAACAAAATATTGATGGTTTCCAGTGCAGAGGTACATTAAGCAGAATAACACCCTCCACCTCCAAAAATGCTTATATCCTAACCCATAGAACCTTTGCATGTGTTAACTTACATGTCAAAAGGATTTTGCAAATGTGACTAAGTTAAGCATTTTGAGATAGAATAATTTTCCTGGATTATCTGGGTAGGCCCCGTGTAATCACAAAGTTTCTTATAAGTAAAAGAGGGATGCAAGAAAGTGAGAGTCAAGAGAGGTGTGATAAGAGAAAGACTTGATCAGCCATTGCTGGCTTCAAAGATAGAAGGGGACCATGAGCCAACAAATGTGAAGTGCCCCTAGAAGGTAAAAAAGGCAAGAAAGCAAAGTCACTCCTAGATCATCCAGAAAGAAATGCAGTCTTGCCAGCACCAGGATTTAAGCCCAGTGACACCGACTTCCAACCTCTGATGACCAAAACTGTAAGTTAATAAATTTGTATTGTTTTAAACCACTGAGTTTGTGGTAATTTGTTATAGCAGTAATAGGAAACACATACAAGAGGGATGCCAGGAAGGTGACAAGAAAACAGAATAAATGGCTCTGTAGTGTGTTTAGCAGAAGAGAAAGATTTTCTTGCACCAAAAATGGCACAGATTCAGAAATAAGGCAGCAGTCTGGAGAAACACTATGGAAATGATGGATGTGTCAGCACGGAGAGAAGTGGCACAATGAATCTCCATCAAGTCTGAGCACTATATAAGTGTCACAAGAAGTAGATACAATCCTTTATACAATCCCTTAGGAGACTCCAAGGAAGACTGAGGTTATATTTTCTTGCCAATTTTATGCCCTTCTCTGTTTCTAGAGTCTGTCCCTATTCCTTTGTTTGGGGCTCCACATCACATTTTCTTTTCTCCCTCTACCTCTATGGTCACATGTTCTTCTCTGACCCCCTGATCTCCAACCTCCTTTTTATAAGGACTCTGGTGATTATGAAAGTCCCACCTGGATAATCCAGGATCATTTCTCAATCTCAAAATCCTTAATTTAACCATATCTTCTAAATCTCTTTTGTCTTATAAGATAACATTCACAGGTTCTGGAGATTATGTTCTGGAGATTAACCTAAGCACATATTTGGAGGGAGGTTTCATTCAGTCTACCATGAGTGAATGATTTTATAACTCCATATGGTAACATTTCACAACCATCCGAATAGCTGAAATAAATAAAAAATGTCTAACAATGACAAGAATGTGGAGCGATGGAACATTCCTGGCAAAACGGTAAATTAGAATAACCACTTTGGAAAATGAATTGATAATGTCCACGAAAGCAGAACATATATAAACAAATCTTATTTAGATTGCTAAATAAGACTCATAAATATCAGAGAATTTACCCAGTATCAATGTTTATTATTAATTCTAATGATATAAAGAATCAAGAGGTTTAGGTGAAGCAAGGAGAAATCTGGGAAATCAAGGATGACTCCCCAGTTCCTTCCAGCATTGGTGCAGCACTCTTGGCCTCAGAGCAATAAATGAGCTCTCTAAGTAAGGAAAACAGATAACCACACTACAGGGACATTTAGGTTATGGAGCATCTCTATTTTATGTCCAGATTGTTTCATAGTTTACATAACATTTTCCAAGGAGCCATGCCTCATAACTTCACAGATTTCCAATTTGTTTACTGTAAGCAATCACACACTAGGGACAGCCATAGATGAGTTCCATAGATAGTAAATATCATCAGCCTGTTTAACAAAAGGACTAGATCAGAATGTTTATGGGTCACTCACCTTTCTGCCTGAGGAGGGTGCCCCTAGGTTACAGTTGAGAAATGGGTAACAAGCTAGCTGTTTAATTCCTTCCTTCCTGGTCCATTCTCTGATTTTGGTCAATACCTCCTTTTTCACATTTGTCAAGTCTATTTTCATTATATTTTTTACAACATTTCATGCAAATTTTTATAAAAGGGCTAAGACTACTAACATCCCAGTGATCACCAGGGTATGAGTCATCCAATGGGAAGTGGGAATTTCATCTACAACTTATGTCAATCATGACCCTATGCTTTCATGGATCTTTTGATATTTTTTGATCAGTTCATCAATGATCTTTCTTCCATTATCTACAGTTACTTTAATCTTCTTTTATGTGAAGAAGAAAGTATTTAGTTGCTTGCATGATTTTTTCAATGCCAAATTTACTAATTTTTCTGGGCAATTTGTTTTTATTAGGGCTTTATCTCAGTTTTTTTCTTTCAAAGTATTTTCTTATATTCCTTTCAGTATATTTTATACTTCATATATATTCTTTATATATTTTTAATATTATTTCAAAATATTTTCTCATACTGCAAGTTAATATTTACATAAATCTGGTTTACATTTAATTCTAACAATAGACATACAAACTGGTACACCTTACAGCTGTGGCAGAAATATTAAAGGGGCATTGACACACCTTACATCCATTCAAATTTCAGTATCATTTTCTATTTCCTCCCAAGAAAAGCAACAGTTTCATATTACCACAGCGATAAAGGTGGTTATTTGATTAAAAGCTATTGCACAGTAAAAAAAAAGATTATATATCTGATTTATGGACACAAACATATCTCCTATATCATAGTACAAGTGATTACAGACACTAGCTTCCATTTATTAGGTAATATCACCCATATTCCCTCAAGGATGACAGTATGTTTTTCATTCAGCTCTCCAATCCCAGCCAGTGGCCTTAAAGGGAAGAAAAAATAATCTTTTAATTTGAGGTACACTAGCTCATTACATAACAGTGATGATGACAAAACTGTCCATTTCATACTGCCATAATTTAAACTTATTATGGTTTTCCCCAAACCTCAATTATTTTACCTGACTCTCTAATAAGCCAGCCACTGACATTTAGAGACATCAGACACCAATAGTTTTTTATAAATATGACTACAAACCCACTCCCAGGGTTGTTGTTCACAGGTATGTTCTATTAGATAAAGTATTTTAATACTTCCAAAAGTTTGCTTTCATATCTGATTATTTTTATTATTTATATTAAATGTGAGTATTAATATATTTGAATCTTTTTATATTATTTGGTTTGGGTTTTGTACTTTCTTTTTTCCTACATTTTTCTATACCTCTTTTTCCCTTGTTAAATGTGTATATCTATCTATCTATCTATCTACCTTCCTACCTACCTACCTACCTACCTACATATCTATCTAGAGACAGATGTTTTTTTAATTATTTTCTGGTGTTTTCCTTCTTGTTTCATCCACATAAATGGATCCATGTGTTTTATCAGTCCTGGAAAATTCTGAAATATTTTTACTTCAAATATTGTTCTTGTTTCTTTCTCTATATTCTCTGCTTGTATAACTGATTAGAAGTATGTTATGTTACAAGTTCTCATTTTATTTTTTTAAACAAATCAATTTTGTTGATACATTTATTTTTATTTTTTAATTTTTTTTATTGTTCGTAAAAATCAAGATTTTTCACAGTATACACGAATATTTGTAAAATGATATATAAATACATATGCATTTATGTGCATTTTCTTACATAAATGTTATTATATATATATATATATATTTAAAGGTGCTTATATTACCTAATTATTACTCAGAAATTACAGGGATTCCCATGTTCCCCACCTCCCACACCTCCCACAACATGCCACACCAACATCCTTCATCAGTGTGGGACATCACCCGCAATGGATATACACATCCTGGGGCTTTGCCACCAAGCATAGACTGCATTTTACATCATAGACCACCCTCTCTCCCACACATTTCTACGTGGTATACGCTGATGTAAAATGGCCTACCTCTGTCGCCACAATGCCACTCATGACAACCCCCAATCATCCGACGTGTACAATCAATGGTATTTGCTATAATCACTTAGTTGTGCATTCATCACTTCAATCATTATTAGAGTATTTTCATTATTTCAGTATTAATAATAATAAACAAAAACAGACAAACATATAAGTAAATTCCTCCCTTCTCCATCTCTCTATGCTTCCCCCATGTACATAGCTGCTATTTCTGGCTATTCTATCCAAAGTGTATAATCAATGACTTTTAGTATAATCACAATGTTATACATTCATCATCTCAAAAATTTTAACACAATTTCCTTACTCCAAAAAGAAAGACTCCACACCCTTTAGCATTCCTTGCTCAGACCTATATAACCACTAATCTCCTTTCATATTTATAAATTTATGTATATTTACATTTTATATAAGTGGAAGGCTCTTCTGCACTTTTTTCCTATCTGTTTCTGTTATATTCTGAATAGTTTGTTGAGCTATATCTACTAGTTTATTTATTTCTCTTCTGTTATATCTAACTTTCTGTTTAAACATTTATTTCATATATGTATATATGCACACATTTCAACAATTATATTTTATAAAAATTCTATTTGATTCTTTTTAAAATCTGTCTAGTTATTGGTTGCTTATTTCTTTGATATTGCATGTTTATCATTTTAAAAATTCAATGTTATTATAAGTAAATGTTGAATTTTGTCAAATGAATTTATTACACAAATTGTAGATCTGTCTTGTTTTTATACTTTAGTATTTTAATGTGAATTATATTTATTATTTTAAAGGTTAAATCCACTTTAACAAAATAAAGCCATTTATCATTATATATTATTGTACCTATATAATGTTAGATTCTATTTGCCAGTATTTTGCTTAGGATATTTGGGTCTACGGTCATGAGGCATATTTGTCTCTAATTTTCTTTCTTATAATATATTTGATTTTGTTGTCAGTCTAATAGTTCATTTACAAAATGAATTTGGAATTGTTCTCTCCTTGTTTATGTGGTAAAAGATTATAGGTAGAAATGATGTGTCTTCTTTCTTAAATATCTGATATAATTCAATAGTGGAGCATTAGTATGGAATATTTTTGTTTGCTTATTTGTTTATTTTTGTTTGATTGTGGGATATTTACATCCAATTTCTTTACCAGCTATTGAGTTGTTCAAGTTTTCTACTTCTGAGTCAGGTTTGGAAATTTGTATCTTTCAAAGATTTTGCCACTTCATCTAAATTATCGAATTTATTGGCACAGAGTTGCTCATAATATTCCTATTCTATCAATTTAATTTCAGAGGGATCAGAAAGAAATACCAGCTATCAGGAAATTGCCTCAAGAAGGGATATTGTAAAACTAACCTTGTTTGATTTCCACCTCTAGCAATCATATGCTTGCCCTGCCTGTTGCCCAGTGTTTGAATATAGTTGCATCATGTATTTTGTCTAGCTGACCAGTTCTTTATACTGGGACTTAATTCTCCACGTTGCTCTGTCATGGAAGGAAGTGGAATTCCATATATTTGAGTTATTCTAATTAATGAATTCAAAATACCTGTACTTTTAGGAGTCATGATTGCCTAGTTTCTTCTCAGTATATGTTAAGATACTATCCTGGGTAATAAACTCGTTCAATTCTGTCTGAAAAATTACACTGTTTTCAATGAACAAATATACATGCTACTACGTTTGGTGCCAAAGATAAATTTCTGTGGTGTATTCATGACCTTATAACTGAAGTTGATAACACTCTTTTGTTAGAAGTAATTATTGGAATCTTTATTTAACTCAGGTTTTCTTCACAGACAAAAATTTAGAAAACATTGATTATATTTGGTTATTTCTAGTTCTTTCATTTATTTTCAAATTTCAAACTACTGACTTGCTGTTTCTTTAAAAACAATACCAAAATAAAAGCATCAGTATTCCACTTAATTTTACTGATATTCTATTTTAAACAAAGAAAATCATGCCATTATTAATTTACATATCATTGAATTTCAATAAAATATTAACTGCAAACTTTTAATGTGCCCATGACATCATTCACAATATTGTCAATTTGAGATATTTAAAAACTCACATAAAAAGCAAAATATCCAGTATAGTAGAGGAGTTTATCATCATGGCATATACACTCAAATACACATGAAAGTATTTGAGGTAAATATTGATGATATTTAAAAACATTCTTAATTGAATCATGAAGCTAAGATTCAGGAAATAAAGAAAAAAATTTAAAACATGTAAGTTCAGTTCAATTTATTTTTCTCTTATTTTCAATTTCAGGTTCACACATTTTTTAACAAAAGCTAGATGAGAACAAGGCCATTGGCATTTAATATGCTGCACCCTTAAAATTGGTAATTATATTAGTGCCATTAAGGATATTCATATGAATTAAAAAAAAATTCCACCTGGTTTCAGATAGCTCAAACATTTATAATTATTTCTTAGATAAGTTTAGCCCTACTCTTTCCTTTAATTTTAATAAATGCACTATTGATTTGGTATTTAATGATTATTTTAATGTTAAAGGAGAATTATTCCTAATAATTTCTAAAGAATAACAATACTTGAATGTAATTTATAAAGAGCAGCAATCAGCTTCTGTAGAATCACTTTGGATGGCACAACATTTTCCTCTTATTGCAATTGAACTTTAGAATCCAGGCAACAGAACCAAGCTAACAGATTTATAATTTACCTCAACTAGACATGAAGTATTTTCAATTATCTTAACTTTAGAGGAAAGAAGAAATATACTCAGGACATCATTTAGTGTATATTTATTACATAGTTATGTCTGTTAACTATTCAAATTGGGTTGGGTATTAAGAGGTTGTGTTCTAATTTTTACTGATATTGTAAACTACAAAATAAATATTTGAAATATAAGACAAAACAGTAATTTATGGCTGCTAAATTATGATTATGTATTAATAATATTAGTGATCATGGCATACACACCCAAACACACATGTAAGTATTTATTTCCTCTTAAGGAGTAAGGAAATTGAAAATAAAAAGTTTTTTGAGTTGCCCAAGATTTGTAAATACCTAAGAATACTAAATATTGGAAACTTTATCTTCACTTTACTGTTTTCTCTGCAGACAATATATTGGTTTTAAATACAGAACTATAAGGATGTTATTTGCACACAATCTTTTCACATAATATATATAAAATATGTATATATACAGATAACTATATATATATATCTGACACATGCATTTTATTAAACCTGACAATGCCTTTTTCCAATTCTTCATTTTATACTTGCAAAATCAAATACATGTGCTAAAGATTCATGCTTTGTATTACAAAAGGAGAAGCACACCATATATTTCCACCCTTTTCCAAGATCCATTCTCCCAGACTTCAGCAATAGAAAAGGAAAAGAAATGCAGAAGGAATGGGATGTGTGGGAAAGAAGAGAAAAGGCTGATTAAAGAGACCATGTTTTGCTTCCTTAAAATGGTTTCCTCGGTTGAGATCAAGTGTGAGTTAAGAAGATGGAAGATAATCAAATTGTGAGATTAAAGTTTTAACTGATAAATATAGAAAAAAACATCCAGAGTGGAAAGCAATAAATAATGCTGAGGCTACATTAAAGGCAATGGTTTTAATGTCAATTTGGGGATAAAGAGACAATGCCTTGGACTTGCTCTAATGCAAGTGTTGGCTCTGAGGTGACTGTATAAAGCTGGGTTCCTCAATAACCCAGCATGTCCATGAAGTGGTGGACTACAAAAACTAAATTTAAACAAGAGACAAAGGGTAACAGAAAGGGACTATATGATATAGACCTCCACTGAAACTGGATAATATTAAAAAAAAAAAAAATCTCTTCCCAAATGTGGAATCATAGTTTTGTCATCAAAAAGGTTTGTGGTTCCAGTATATATAATAGGCATGATACCGGAAACTTTAAGGTGATGGAAACTTTAAGGTGATTCACACTTAGCATATAACCCTCATGATTTTTAAACATTAAGATCAGTTAAATATCACTTTGCAATTTAAAAAATGGCAAGAAAAATGTGGAAACAAACCAATAGCAAGACGTGATTAAAGACATAAAAACTTAACAGCAGAGTTAAACTTTGACATTTTCAAATATGATATCAGATACAGAAATTATTAAAAGATGTATCAAGAAAAGGTAATTGGAAAGAAAATCTTTGTGGCTATATTATAGTCTTAAGATAGACACTAAAGAAAAATAACATTAGCTGCTTAAAACAGGGCCATTACATAATGACAAACCTTTCAGTTCACTAGAAGAAGGTAAACATTCTAAATTCGCATAATAATCCTGTCTCATGTCTTTATTTTAATGGCAAGGCAAAATGTTCGCTTTCATATTGGGAGGAAGGGTAGAATTTGTGTTCTCATGTTTCCTGTACAGCTCCAAATTTCTTTGAATCTTATCTTCTTTCTTGATAACAACTAGCATTATATGACAAATTGATTTAAGAGCTTAAAATACTGGTAATGGCCACTGAGGTGTGTGGATATTGCTTTTTTACCCATTCTGGTAAAGAAGTGAATTATCCAAATTAGCCACTCTCCTTATCAGCTCCCCTTAGTGGTAATAACAATAACAGAAACTATCTATGTCCCTTAAATTTTTTTCCAGCAGCAAGAAACAGAATTTTAGAATAAAACTAGGGGAAAATTAAGCAAAATTCATTATTTCACATAATAGAAAGTACAGAGGTATTGTGATCTCCAAATATAGAGCCCTGAGGGCTACGGACCTATCTCTGTTGCAGTTCTGTTGGCTCTCCTGCCTCTACAGGAATTTCAGCCTGGGGATGGTTTTCGTCATGGTTCAACAGGACTTCAGAAGTTACTGGGGTATAATAGGTATTTTTTCACATCAATAGTGAAAGAGATATAGAAAAGAGGCAACAACCGATAACCCAACAATGAAATATTTTTTTTTCTTGAATTTTATTAGACTATCTCAGTTTACCTACATATACCTCAACCAATAACCCCATTAGTTTAATGTCAGGCACTAACTGGATGATGCCTGGGATGGGAATCCCAGGACTGCCTCACACTAATAAAAACCCAGCAATGCAGCTGGGGTAGCTTGGCTTCAGTTACCAGAGTAACCTAAAATGTATGAGTGGCAAGAGGATGCCAGAAATGAATTGTGTTTCTCTGAGTAAATCGACAAGGGTAAAACCAACCTAGTGCATACAACACTACTGGGGAAGTCACTGATACCTCAGCAGCCATCTTCCAGTCCTCGCCTATCCCCCCCCTCATTTTCTTTGTGTGCACGTGTTTCAATATGTTTCCATTTAGGTCCCCAGGAGAGAAGTTTGGTATAATGGAACCAACTGCCGTAGGGTACCTTTAACCCAAACTGGGAACAAGCAGCCCCAGGTGCTTATCAGGGACATAACTCGGCACAAAGTTTGCTTGATATATGCCTTTGCTCAGTGACAGGACCCCCACTCCCTGGGATGTATAAATACGCACCCCAGGCAAGATAAGCTCTCTCCTCTCTGATGCCAAGTGGGATATGCGGAGCTTCCATTCATCGACCCTGACCCAGTCACGATGGGATGTCTTCCCCTGCTCTTTTGGACTCTGTGTAAGTAATAAAGTAGTCATTTGCTGAAAGTTTCTGTTGTGCCTAAGCCCGTGTTCCCATGATGAACCATACAGCAACTAGCTCCACAAACACTTAATTGTTAATACGTGGCATGGAAATTTTTTTTCTCCCTATTGAACCTAACTAGGAATCATAAGCATTAAATTTTTAATTTAGAAGGATTAAAAATTTTTTACAAAACTAATATATCTCTCGTGTCTATACTATTTTCCAAATACCATTTTTTAATGTCATCCAAACCACATTGTTTTATCTTCAAAGGAACAGAGATAATTCACTTAATTAGCAAGTATACCAGTGAGTGTAGTTATTTTAGCAGTTTGAATATTTTGGAATTTGGCTATAGCATAGTACGACTTTAGCAAATGTGGTTATGCACTTTATACCAGGGGTCTATGATGATAAGCCTCATATAGTCAAGGAAACATTGTAAAGAGGATTGGTTTTTCAAAAATATCTATAATATATTATTTACTGCAGAGGTTTTATAGGTTTACATTTTATGTTTCTAAAGAGAGTGTGAATATAGTTAGCACTGCATATCTGTATTTTCAAGTGAACTTGAAATTTGTGTTGTTGACCTTCACAATTGCCTTAATTAGCCAAGTCTTACTGAGTGAAGGCAGTTACACTACTTTACTACAGTCCTTAAATATGTTCATAGTTTAACACCATTTTCTTCAAAGGAAAACTGCAAATATGCCCTTATTTTGACCCATTCTATTAATTTAAGTGTCTAGAAATCAAACTGAATATGGAAATAAGGCTTTTGGATGAAATTGGGGTTTAACTAGAAACACATTTAGGTAGTAATGCAATGAAGCAGTGAAAATATAAGAATATTTATGTTTTGCTTTGATGAATATGAGGTAATATCTATATGACTGTGTATATCTAAATAATAGTATTTAAATATATGCAAATTGTTTATATGAATAATCAATTGAACTTTGTCCTCCACAGTCTAATTAACCCTCTCTCTTCAAAGAGAAAAGAGTAAACTGTGATAATTCTAAACTTTTTTAAAAAAGCTCCTTTCTAATGCCTACTCCACATTCTTCCAGGAAATTATGAATGATGGTTTGAATGACCATTTGCTGGCTGGTAACAGCCTTATTTTCATGTGTCCTAAAGAACATTTATTTATGAGTCATAAGAAGAGGGCACTCAGGTTAGCATGTAAGACATTTTTAAAATGTCTTTCAAATAATATAAGGGAAGCTTTTTGATCATAAACTCAGTAGTACTTGGTACACTGTATATATTCAATGAATGTTAGGCAAAGATATGAATACATATATAATTTTAAACTCCTTAGGGCAGAGACACTTTACTTCCAGTTTCTAGCACAATTCCTGAATCGTAGTAAGTACAGCAAATACTAAATTTTTGACAATAAATGAATGAAAAGATGAATGAATTCTGGAAATAGCAAGAATTCTTTTCTTTTGACTTTCGAACTCAGTAATGATATGTCTTGAAAAATAAATTTCAGATGTCATGGATAAGCCTTTTTTTCCCTAAAACTTATTATTAATTCAAAAATTCAAAATAAGTTATTCATGAAAAAAAATTCAAAAAGCTTAAGTTCCTGAAGTTAGTGAACAGAAGTTAGTTCACATGAGTGAACAGCACAATTCAATCTATAAAGTTTCCCATATGTTCAGTAGTAAAGGAAAAAAAAACACTTTTTAAATATGCTTCTGAAAACATGAGAAGAGGAGGAGGTCCTGAGAGCCCAAGATAGTGTTTCAAATGGCAGGGGGATAATATGAAAATGTGAAATGTGAAAATGAGTGAGGAACACAGTCCTTCACTCCATCAACACTCTCTGAGATCCTGTAAAAGGGACATATGGAAGCTCAAACTTAACTAAGAAGTGGGAATTTCCTTGCAGTGATCATAATGATTTTATAGCATTTCTTGTATGTCTGAGGAGACAACGCATGTTAAAGATGTAAAAAAATGCAATATTTATTATAAGCTGTTTAAAATGTTTTCTTTTAAATAGAACATCAAGCCCATATCATATATACATGAATATGAATATATATTTCCAATCATAATTATTGCAGAAGTAAATATAGATCACCTTTTATTTAATTTTGCAAAAAATATATTCTTTGCTAAAAAAGTTGTTACACGAGTCCATTTATTCTACATATGTTTTTTTAATTTGAAGATACTAAAAGCACCTGGGAAACATTCTACATAATAGACACTATTGCAACAATTAATTCTCAATGATTAGAACATAGGATTTTAATCACCTCAAATAAACTTGAAAGCTCATGATTAATGCAAACATACAGCTATCTACACAGGATGTGAGGTGGAAGATAAAATATTGATTACTATAGCTAGATGCTACAAAAAAGTTAATAATGCTGGAGAAGAAGGCAATGCATATACATACATACATAGATAACATCATTCTGCCACATCTGTTTTGCCAGTTGACCTGTGGATATGTTTTCAGGTGATATTTGAAGTGGTTCTGCATAGAAAATAACAGAATATCACAATCTTAGTGATTTTACTGGATCCATTATTTTTTTTCAATGAGTGGCAAATTTGAAAATAATATACGTATATAGATATAAATTCATAGATGTGTATACTTTCATATTTACATTTTTATTCATATTTTTTGTAATTCCATAAATATTTTTGAAGAGATATTATCTTTGGTATGAACTATGCTGAACACACCTATACTTCTTGCTATCATTTTACTTTTGAACTATACAGATTGTAGTTAGTAAAAAGGCCAGAGTACTCAAAACCCAGGTTATAGCCAACAAATTTTTGTAACAGCTTTACTTTTATAATTCAATTGATGGATTCATACATTTGAAATTATAGTGAACATATTCTTTTACATATGCAAACATGTATGGTGCTGGGAAGAAATCTTTGAGGCATTAATCTATTTTTCATTGCATTTTTTTCGCTAGACTTCTCAAGACTGCATCCTCTATGCAAATCCAGGCAGCTAGACATGAGTCACTTGTTTGCTCAAGGGTACTGAACTAGTGTAGTCCAGATATTAGAAAAAATTGTTTGTTAGAACATTTCATGCAGATTGAAAAAATCCCTTGGGCTAAACAGTGGCTCTCAGCTGAAAGAAATCCCCCTCTCAGAGAGCATTGGCAATGTCTGGAGACATATTTGAGTTGTTACAGCTGAGGAGCTGCTATTTGCATCTGGTATGTGGAGACCAGGTCTGCTGTGAACACATCCTACAATATACAGGACACTTTAGACAACCTAGAATTATCAGACCTATAATGTCAATATTGCTGAGGTTGACAAACTCTGGCCTAGGGGAATGGGAGAGGTGAGGAGAGGAACCCCATTAATATGAATGAAGAGATAACAGCAAGAGATCACTGAATTCTAAGAATACAAATTTCGCCAGAATCAGGAAGCCTTGTGGGATCAGAGTGAGTTTGCAGGGAATATGAATCTCTATTTTTATGAGTGCGAAAGATCACCTATGCCAACAAGATATAGCATCTGCTTTCTTTTCGCCATTTAATGAGGATTTCCCTTCTGTAGCTGCAAGCATGACCACTAATTGTCAAAGGAGTTCTGATGCCTACTTTTGGCTCCACAGTTTGCTGCCTTATCAAACACATTCTCTATAGGCCACCATTGTTTCAATAACCCAGGATACTGGGTACTTTTAAGGGAAATGGAGTTGCGGAAGGGAAAAGCCTCTGCATGAGGCCCAGATGGAATCAGAGAGCATCAACTGGGGAATGTCCCCTGAGCATTATAGTGGTTGAGTACTCTCCACCCCTTCACTTACAAATCTTCCTTATCCAAAATAAAGTTCTCATATAATATTATCATATAATAATGATTAAAAAGTCTCCATCCTAGGAAAGAAAAAGAGATTAGAGAATCATATTGAAAGAAAATGCTTGTTATTTCTATTGTTTGTTTGCCTGGTATGCATAATACTTTTCCTTGTAAATCTATGGTAATTTTCAGCTAAAGTCATCCTGGTGTAATTATTTTCATGAGATTGACAGCAGCAGCCAATCTATTATAGATTTTTATGACACACTAATTTCCCACCTATCCAGGACCCTTCTTTTCACGTGCTAGCATTTTAGAGAAAAGTTATAAGAATTGAAAGCCTGCTCCTCTTATAATTGCAGGTTGACAATTATTAATGTAATATTCTTGCTAAAGGAGAAGTCACGCCTCTTCATTCTTTAAAAAGGTCACTATTATTAAAAAAAAAAAAAAAAAGAATACTTCATTTTAACCTCCTAACTGAAAATTATTCTCTAGTAATATAAGCTAGGCTCTTACCTTCTTTCACATTTAACCCTAATCCTAAACTGGCTTCCTCTTTCATATTTATTATCTCTGATAGTCTCTGTGAAATTTCTTTTAAATTGAAATATTTTCCTGGAGAGCTCATTGGCACATACCATGTAGATGATTATGAAATTAATGTTCACTTTTTTACATATACATTGTGACTGCTATAAATGAATCAATTCATGACAAATTGAATGATTTATTTCCCCTCTTATGAAAGAAAGTGAGAAAATATGCAGAGAATTCTTAAGAATCCTCATCTAAGGAAAATGTTTGATACAACATAAAGGATTATGTCCATTTGTATTTTTTTAATATTTCATTTTTTTTATGCCAGAAGTGGGTTACATTTGTGTCAACATATTTATTCCTCTATCCTGAGTAGTGGAAGTCGGGGCTGACCAGAACCCTGAGCTGGTTGCTTCAAATAATGTGAAACGTAATATTGTTATGCATGTGTTGTACAGATTTTTTTTTAGTGTAACATTTTGAAAAATGTTAAGAAGCATTATTCCACATTACAACTTTTTAAGATATCATTTTATCATTAGCTAAATTAGAGAAAAACAAGATTGATGCATTGAAATGGAAGAAGAGAGGATAAATGAAAAATTGGTAGGATATTCAGAGTGACTTACACGTAATAAGGCACTATAGACATTTTTTAAATTAGTAACAACATACTAGAATACATAATGTTGTAAATCAGTAAAGTTTTTGAAAATACTCTGTAAATACAGACATTTAAACAAAATTTCAAAACGAAGAAGAAATAGGGACACTAACGTAAATATTACAAAAGGATGATTCTTGATAAAAGAAGCTTGTTAATTGCATTCTAAATTGACCCTACAATCACTTCTCCCACATAGTAAGTCCTCCCATGATAAAGGATTTTAGTCTTCTTCCCCCAGCAATTCAGGGGGAAACCCTCATTTTGACTAAAATGCCACTAAAATGATGGGACAAAAAGAAAAGCAGTATTAGTGAGAAAGGTAAATTTAGCACTGCTGATTAGATAAATGCTCAACTGATGTGACGATTATTGAAACCAGCATTTGCAAGTTGCATTAGATCTGCACCTTTTTTCATTTAATTTATTAGAATGCTCTGAATACAGATTAACTTCCTTAGTCTAATATTTCTTGGTTCATTAGCATTAAAATGAGAACTGCAAGTTCCTTGGAATAACCTTTAAATTGTTTCTTCTAACTTCAGCATAACTTCTGACAGTATCTCTAAATCTCCTTGAACTACTATTTTGTCATGTTCAACTCTTCTCAAGCTGTTTTCAATTTAGTCTTTACCAAGGGCTAGAGTTTTAAAATTGACTTTCAAAAGCAATCCACAAATTTTGTCTTGGAGACTGGGGGCACGCGGTAAAGAACTTCCAAGCCTTTATTTAGATATGTTAGTAAAACTACAGGCCATATGGAGGCTTTGAAAATAAGTCCCTAAAATATACCAAGGGGCATCGTGAGGGTGGTCAGACAAAATGTTTAATGCATGAAGTTTTCTCCGTATCTCAAGCAGCAGAAAAGGTAAACAATGGAGTTCTTATTACCATATGTGCTGCTTTTTCAAAGGACTCGGCAAGGAAATTTGCTGACAGCACTGGCAAAGTATAGGTTACACCAGATAGCCTGCACAGAAAACGGATCGTTTCATAGAATAGGTATCTTGAAAACGGAGTAAAAAGTAAAGGTGAGAGTAAAGTAAGTTTTAACGATAAGACTGGAGAAACATCTGCAGGCAATGTTCGGAAGGCAAGAACAGTCAGAAGGTTTTTGACCATTTCTCTAAGGGTATCCTACAGAGTATTATGTCTTAAATCAAATGAAAATAGTGATCTAAGGTGTTTTTACATACATATATGTAAACATATATATATATATATAAATATGGTGGATAGTAGGACCATTTGTAGAAATTCTACTACATTTAATTCAAATATTAAAACACGTTTCAAGCAAGATTCTCTAGTTCAACTCAATAATCTTCAGAAAAATAAAGATGAATTAACTTTACAAATACTCAAAGGTGAAGTGATTTAAAATTTAGTTTGAAAGCATTTCAAAAAATTAAAATTTTATGCTCCTTTTTCAAATGTGCTAAACTAAAACAGTCATTTAAAAAAATCTCACAAAATCAAACATTGTGACTTTGGGTTTCAACAAAATTGAGAAACAGTTATATTAATGACTTTGAAGTTATTATATTGTACTAATTCTGATTATATTTCTAAGTAGTTCAACAATTCTAATTATGTCAGCTAAGGTAATATATATTTCATTGAATAACTATCAATTATTTAGGTTTTCTTATTTCCATTTCCAATAGTCTCCAATCTTTTATAACACACTTAAATAATTTTATTTTTATTCTTTCCTTAATGATATTGATTCTAAAACTTATGACTAATCCACTTCAAATTAGCCACCATAAATGAAACTGAAGATTACTTTTAAATTAATTCAATTTTTCTTTAAGTGACATCCTCCAACCTGTGTGAACTGTCAGTGGTACACACATCTATAGTAGTCTCATGTCCTTGGCAAAATTTTATTACATGGTAATCAAAAACAGTGAAATGAGAGGCTTTGTATTGTCATTTCTGGTTTCCCTTTATGACTTTCACAAGAATGTGTTCCTACTCCAGTCTAGTGCTAAATACTTAGAAAAATGAGATGACAGACCCACCCTACCATTGAGAAAACATTCTTGAATACATTTTAATTCCTACAGCAAGAAGAGTTTAATAAACACATGATGCAGTTTGAATTAGTGTTAATTTTTTTTTCTGTTGGTGAAGAAATATTTTTTAAACCAGTTCTATGCATTAAATTCCACTCAAGAATGTACATTTTTGGGAAAAAAATCTTTCCACAGTATGGAATTGGTTCCTTTTATGAATAATAGTTTGAAATCAGTAAAACAACTGAAGTTTTGTTGGCCCAAAAGGAAATAACTTATTTGAGCTAATTTTGGCATCCACTTTTTTGTTCAGATAATTCTGTCATTTAGTTATCACATATGTATTTAATATGATACAGCAGAATCAAACTAATTTTAAATATTTTCAGATAATTATATTCATCATTGAATGACCTCTATTTGATGGGAGACAGTCTTTTCTTACCAGTAACAGCACACTACAATAAATGGAATTAAGAGTTTTAAACAGTAATCCTTTTTGTGCTTTTAAATTTATAAAATTTCACTTTTTCAAGACCCTGAAACTCACAGGAGCAATGTCGGCTAAGAATAAAATTTGTATGTGCTGCATTTGTTAGCTAAAAGTATAAGTCCACAAATTATCAATTCTCTACCACCTTTTAAGAAAAGTGGGCTTTTTAAATATTGCCATTGTTGCCTCATTTGTAGCAGATTTGATGATTTAGGGATATTTTTACTTCATCTTTAAATGATGGCTAAGTTTATATAAACTCTAAATTTGTAAGGTTTTTAAAAAGCATTTTAGTACTACATGCTTTCTGGCATTTATAATTGCTAATGAGAAATAAGGCCTTGAAATCATGCTTTTGTAAATAATTTTTCTTTTCTCTCTGGTATTAAAAAATGTACATGGTTTGCTATAGATTTCATTTCATTGTTTCTAGTTGTATGTAGATTTATTTTTCTTGAACTTATTCATATTAATCCATAGAGCAAGGTGGCTTAGCATAAAATTTTGGCAGTACACATGCATTACAGCCAGGGCAATCGAATAGATTGAAAAAACTATTTTGGGGGACTCTACCAATGCTAGCTAAAGTTAAAAAGCAAAACAAAGAAGTCACCATAAGTGCTGGGACTGTTGTCCTGAGCAATACAGGACAAGAAGTCCAAGTCTCAGTCTCCAAAGAATCATGATCTCTTACTCTGAGTAGCAAATTTCCTGTGATATCGTAGATACTCATATATTTATATATATCATCTCCAAAGATGATCTGTGCATTTATTTTGCTTGAGCATTAAATAGACCTGCATTACCAGATTGTCCAACCTAGTGCACAGAGTCAGTTAAGAGAAAAGTGAAAAAAATATAACACATGCAATCCCTTTGCTCAATTTTATTATATTTGGAGCATTTTGTTTTCCGAAAAGTTTTCTTGCCATTAAATCTATTAAATATCAACTTTACTAATGTTTTTCTCTAAAACCTGGATCTTTGGTCCTAACAAATAAATAAATAAAATAATTAAATGTATAGTTTTATATTTTAATTATTTTTTTAGCTTCTCTATCAATTCTGCAATTTACCTCAGGCAAATGTATTTCCTGGTCTAACTAGCCACAGTTTGTTTCTGTAGCTTGAAAATAATGAACTCAATGTAACATGCCTATAAGCACAGAATTCTCTTTGTCTTTCATGGGTCATTCTCAGTCATATGTGATCACTACTTCTCTTTCTGCATCTCCTTTATTCTCCTCTCTCTACCAACTTTATCATTCTCCTTATTCATAAGGTGGGCTGTCATGGTTTTTCTGACTTTTTTGTAGATAACATATATTTAGATATATCAAATTGGCAAACCTGAAAATGGGCTTAATCTTTTAAAATTTCTTAGATAAAATTCCCAAAAAAGTAAATCCAATTGGCTTAGTTTTTTCCATGCCGGGCCATAGGTGTTAATGTGTTGGCCAAATTACTGTTTAGCTCTATATACTTGGCCTAGTCATCTACAGCTTAGCTGACTGGAGCAAGGCAATGGTAATGCATGTATCCCAAGATGAGGTCAGAGAGAGCAGGATCTTTTGTGGAGCACAAGAGTAAAAGCAATCTTGTAGGATGTGTCAGACAAGTTTCCTCAGACAACTGGCTTGCAGTGGGCAATAGTTCACGGTAGCCTCACTTTTTGAACCTTAAATATTGACTTCATGGTAAAGCTCATTTCCCCAAACATTGGTTATTCACCCATTAAAAGGGAATGTGAGTTGGGATTAGACCATCATGAGATAGGATAGTTTTACTATATATGATAATCTTGCTACATACAAATATAAGACCAGGTTAGATCTGTGGTTAGCACCTAGGACGAGTGCCATACAAGAAGAAAATTGCTAAATTTAAAAAAAAAGAATCTTTAAATTAAATTGATTAATGGAGTGATAGAAATTTTTAATTGTCCTCCACTAAGAAAATCCCAGGAACGGAAATTAACACTAGTTAATTTTACCAAATTTTCAAGAAAGTATTAACACCAAGTCTGCTTAAACTCATCCAAAAATTTTAAGAGGGAACCATACTTAACTCATTCTATGAGGCCAGCATCACCCTAATATCATTATCAGAAACAAGGCAAAAAAGCCCACTGTCACCACTGTTAGTCAATTTTGTACTGGGAAGTTCTAGTCAGAACAATTAGGCAAGAAAAATAAATAAAAGGCATCTAAATTGGAAAATAAGTAATAAAACTCTCCCTATTTGTATATGACATTATCTTAAAGAGAAAGACTCCTGAAAAATATACAACAAAGCTACTAAAGTTAATAAACAAACTCAGCAAAGTGAAAGAGTAGAAAAAAACATGAAAAAGTCAATGGCATTTCTATACACTATTAATGAACAACCTTAATAAAAAGCAAGAACAAAATTCAATTTACAATAGTAACTAAAAGAATCAAATATCTAGAAATAAATTCAGCCAAGTTGTAATGATTTGCTCTCAGAAAACTATAGTACAATGCTGAAAGAAATTAAAGAACTGAAAAAATGGAAAGACGTTCCTTAATCATGGATTAGAAGACTAAATATTGTTGAGATGTCAATTCTACTCAAAATGATTTACAGAGTCAATGCAATCCCAATCAAAGTTCCAGCATCCTTCTCTGCAGATATGGAAAACCCAATCATCTAATTCAGATGAAAGGGTAAGGGACTCAGAATAGCCGAAATCACAAGAAGAATAAGGTTGGTGGATGCACACTTCCTAATTTTAAAACAGATTAAAAACCTACAGTAATCAAAACAGTGTGGCACTGGGACAAGGATAGATATATAAACCAATGGAATGGAATTGAGAAATCAGTGATAATCTCTCACATCTATGGCCAGTTGATTTTTGACAAGGTTGCCAAGTCAATTCAATGGGGAAAGAATCATCTCTTCAACAAATGGTGCTTAGAAAACTAGATATCCACATGTAAAAGAGTGAAAGTGGACCCATACTTTACACCATATTAAAAAATTAACTCAAAATGGGTCAAAGACCTAAATATAAGAACTAAAACTATAAAACTCCTAGAAGAAAAATTAGGGACACATCTTCAGGAATTGTATTCAACTATACCAAAACTATGAACAACAAAAGAAAAAATAGTTAATTGGGACCTTATCAAAATTAAAAGTTTTATACATCAAAGTACATTATCAAGAAATGTAGCAAGAATTACTACCAAAAAAAAAAAAAAAGAAAGAAAGTAAGTGTTGCAAAGGATATGAAGAAATAAGAACACTCATTTATTGTTGGTGGGAATGTGAAATGGTGCAAACTCTTTGGAAAAGAGTTTGGCCATTCATCAGTAAATTTAGTATAAAATTATCATGTGACCCAACAATCCTTCTTACAGGTATATATGCAAAAGAATTGAAAGCAGGGATTTGTACAGATATTTGCACACCAATATTCATAGCGGCATTATATGCATATGCCACAAGATGGAAGCAGTCCAAATGTCTACTAACAAGTGAATGGATAAACAAATTGTGCATATACTTAGACAAAGGAATATTATTCAGCTGTAAAAAGGAATGAAGTTCTGTTACATGGTACAACTTGTATGAACCTTGAAAACATTGTATTGTGTGAAATAAACCAGACCCCAAAGGACATGTATTGTATCATGTTTCTTATTTGAAAGAATTAGAATATGAAAATTCAGAGAGTCAGAAATTAGAATACAGGTTGCCAGGGGCCAGCAGGGATGGGAATGGGAAGTCAATGCTTAATTGGTACAAAATTTTTATTTGTGGTGTTGGAAAAGTTTTGTTAATGTATGGCATTGATGGCAGCACAGCATTATGAATGTAATAAATACCACTGAATTGTATATTTGAAAGTAGTTAAAATGGGAAATTTAGGCTGTAGGTATGTTATCATTACATATATGTACATATTTAAAGTATAAACCTGCAACACAAATGTGATCTGTACTGTAAACTATGGACTATAGTTAATAATACAATTATATTATTTCATCAATTGTAATAAAGTTTCCACACTAATGCAAAATGTGAGAAATAGGGGAAACTGTGAGGGGCAGTTTATGGGAACTCTGTACTTTCTGCACAGTTTTTCTATAAACTTATAACTGCTTTAATAAAAATATATAAACAAAACAAAATATAAATAAACAAAACAAAACATCCTATTTTAAAATATATTTGATTACTCATGTCCATTTTCTCATATCTCAAAATATATGTCTACAGGATAACAGGCAAAATGAGGTTGAATGTGCAAAAATTAATACAGAGGGGAAGTTCAGAAGATCTGAAAGGAGTGGTATGCATGTTTAAAATGTTCTCAATAAGCAAACTGAGCAGACTCACAGAGCTAGAGTCTGCAATATAGGTAATCAGGAGACAGAAAGGGAATTAAGGACTTTTATTATATGAAAGTTACTGTGCTAGCTGCTGGTGACATAATTGTAAATATGGTAAGTATTCCCTTAAGAAAGACCTGAATTCAGAAAGGTTTACAAAGAAGTACACAGTCTGTGAGATGTTATATTTAATGCTGTAGTGAGAAAGGAATGGCTTCATAGATGAAGTAGCATATAAAATGAGACATAAAAGATAAGTGAAAGATTACCAGGTGAAAGTGGGTGTATGGGAAAGAGTATTTCAGGAAAAGAAGCAATACCTATAAATATTCCAAAACAAAATAATGAAATTCCAAAAATCCAAGTAATTTAGTCTAGCTGCAGCAAAGATCATGAAGGATCTAACCAAAGGTGGAAGGCAGAGGAGTGATGAGATATGAAGCGAAAGAGTTAAAAGACAAAGGAAGTTCATGCAGATTTCTTATAATATGGAATGTATAAAATTATAAGGTCTACGTCAAGTCAAAAACTTGAAAAGTTTAGAGGGTGGTTATATTTGCATTTTAAAAGATCATTTTAATTTTAGTGTGGTAGATTGATTGGGAGGCATCTGGTAATGCCAGTGAGGCCACTTAAGAGGTAACTGCAGGATTCTGCAGGAGCTTCAGTATTTTCTATGAACCATAAGCGAAATAAGCAATCACTAAGCATATTAATGAAAGGCAAAAAAAGTTTTTTCTGTCATGCTTTATATGAGAATTATATTCCAAAACCCATTCAAAATATTACTATTTTAGAGCACAAATATTGGTTACTAAGTTGAAGGAAACTACCGAATGTTCATGACTAAATTAGAGATGTTCCTTTCCTGTTCTTAGTAGATACACTGTACTAGTAGTGAGCACCATCTAAAATATGAGCAACTGAGCTTTGGGCTTATTCTGCTGACATTTAATATAATAATTTTTCATTTAAATAGTATTTACTACTTGAAAGTCTATATGGGATGTGTCTGCCCTAAGCTTTGCTAGAGGCAAAATGTATTTTTGTTGATACAGTAAGCATTATGCTTTCCTCTAGAATTCCCTATTCGTGGCTTATTCAGAAGGTTCTTTCAGAATGTTCAAAGTACTCTTCACATGTTTTTTTGAACACCAGCAAGACCCTGTGTGTTTTTATTTTCTGTGAATTAAGTAGATAGGGTATTCTTTTCAAAAATGAATCAAATGTGATATAAACAGTACCAGCTTTGCTCCACAACAAAGAAAAGCATGAAAGCCAGAGATTCATGCAGAAATTTATTAGACAATGAAAATGTTTGTTTCTTTGTGTCTATGTGTGTTTCTATGACTTTAGAAAAACATAAAATTTTGAATCATTACAATCATAATTCTTACTTTGAAGCATGGTACCCATACTGATTACAGCTTTGCAGAACTTTTCTTTCAAATATATTTCCTTTCTCTTTTCTTTCTCTTCTTCCATTTCAGTTAGGAAATATTTTCAAAATTACACAAATTTAAACAGACATGATTGGATTATTTGTTTATCAGTCATCATTTCCTCATTTATTTCAAAACAACACTTCAAGAATAAAATAACAGGATGGATGTATGGGTCTTAACATTCAACACGAATGTGTTAATTCCTTTTACAAATGTACTGACACATTAAGTAATTCCGCACGTTTAGTGATTTTTCAACTTTCCTAATCCTTGTCATAAATTAAGATCTAATTATTTTAAGAAAATGAAGATATAGGCTAAAGTTATATGATACATAATAAGTATTCAGATATATATTTACCATATATGATATAGGGAAATTACCGGCTCACATCATCAAGGACCAACCTTTTACAAATTGTTTGTTCCCAATATTCTTTGTAATATGCAACTAACAAGTTTTACATTGTAATATAATCTGTACTCTAAGTAAGATGCCTTTAAGATGTCCCTATCAATTAGGGTTTAACTTACTGTTTAAATATATTTATTGATTTCCAGAGATTCTATAAGAATTTTCTAAAATGTTGAATGCATAACTTTTATTTTATTGTTACAATTTCTGTCAAGGTAGTAACTGCCACAATATATTTCAGTAAATAAGAATGTGTTTTGACCATATTAACTAAGAATTTACTGACACTAATTTCATTTAAAGTTTATCTTACTTTTAAAAACTATGTGATATCAGTGTGTAACATAAAATACAGATAAATTAGGAACTCAAATTTTTACTGTCATTGAATGTTAATTCCCATGGTAAAAACTTTCAATTGTCACTGCACTGCTCATCAAATTCAGCACCATAGTTTAACTCTTAGAATCCATATTTACTCATTAATTCAGTTTATTTACTGAATTATTTAAAAAATAATTAGGCCCCTAAATAGGTATTGAAGACAAAATAAATATCTCAAATGATACACAATAGATTGATGAAAAAGATGTATTAAAAGCTAACTAAAACCCAAATTCTAAACTTGGCTTTCTAGATATAACTATCCATTTTCTTCAGGTGCAATAAGATCATGGGGTCCTTAAGTCCCAAAATGCTCCCTG
>JAQZBX010031845.1:0-26129 GCA_029593785.1 Cabassous unicinctus
ATATAACATAAAAAGGCTTAGGTCCTCTCTGCCAAAATAGATTTTAAAATGCAATAATTATCCAGGTAATTTAAAAAAATGGATTTTGTTTTGAGAATCTTTAAAGTTAATGATCCATTTGGATATTATGAGGGACTGATTTTCCATTTTTATTTGCTTAATTTTTAAATTTCCATTTTATTTGCTCAATTTTCCATTTTTCCTTGGTCAGGAAAGAGCATCCTTGAACATAGCAGTAGTTAAGTTGGTTATAATATCAGAGACTAACACCTTAGGTCTTGCAAAATACAGCCAAAAGACAGAGAAGATTCCCTTTTTTTCCCCTGGTTTATTTTATCAGGTATTATCTTATATATTTGGGAAAGTACTCTGTGATATTGGCCTAGCCACTTCCTGACTATGATTTTCTGTTTTTTTTTCCCCCTCTTATATAACAAGGGTATGGATCCATATGATCTCTCAAGACTAAAAATTCAAAATTATGTGATTCAAAATGCAACACAAGCAGCCAAAATCTTATTAAGAGGAAAATTCATAGTCCTACAAACTTAGCATGTATTATAAAAAGGAATAGTAATAGCATACACATAAGACTTACTCTATATTAGGTACTGTTATCAGTATTTCACAGATGGAAATTCCTTTAGTAAAGAAGACTATAGCTGTCATCTTGCCTAAATCAAAAAAGTTCAAGTACTCTGCCAGGAGAGTGAATCCAGAAAAAGAAGGCTAAAGTTGGACTAGCTTCCAAGATGATGAGAAAATACCCATACTGAGCCAGATCTTGCACATTTCTATGCCTTGTCCCCAGAAAAAAACATCTTTACCGTTAGAAGGTTTTATAATATTGCAGAAGTGGTATACAAGCATCTTCTGTTTTTAGGAATGACGTGTGTATGGAGCTCAGAATAGTACTTGGCTTTTCCCAATCACTTCCAGCCCAGCAGAAGTCTCTGAATTCTCTACAATGCACCCCCTATCTTGTTTAATGTAATGACATTGCTCTCCTCCATGGGTAAAGTAGGAAACTACAGTTATTCTCAGTTCCTCTTTCTCTATTTCTCCACATCCCATCAACCACAAACACTTTTGTTTGCACCGAAACTTTAACTTAAATAGTTTTCATAACACCTTCTACCCTGCTTTAGTCTCAACGTTTCCCTGTCATATAGGAGGTCATTATTGCTATTGTCATTTACCTGATGATAAAAATTAAGGCTCTGAGAAGTGAACTGATTTATATCTTGTCACATAAGTTCATGTCAGATGAGAAATTTGGACTCAAGGCTTTTTTTCCTTTCTTTTGATAGTATTACAACAAACAAACAGATTTTTATACCTCTCATTTTCTCTCATTTACCAACCTAAAATTTCTTTCCTTTCCAGGACTCTATTGAGAATTAGGGACCTAAGCATAGGAAAATGTATGGGACCATATGTAATTAAAAAATAATAATAATAAAACTAAACCATTAAGTAAAATGAAGGAAGGCCAATTTAGGTCTAGTTTCCCCAACACAATTTTGATGCTTAAAAAATATCAATTATCAGGTTGTTTCCATTTTTCTCTCATTTATTTGGTGCCCCTGCTTACTGGTGTTCTAGGTAGAGGCTTAGTCTTCCTATTGATTAACCCATGGATTAATTTCCCCCAGTAATCATACCACTACCTTTGTATGCTCTCCCTTTGGACCTGGAGAAAGAGTGATTGTGTATATGTGTTTGGGTGTGTGTATACATGTATGTGCATATGTACATGTTTCTATATATGTTTCAAACACAATAACTATAAGTCTGAATACTATAAGAATAAGAATAGTTTTCTTACATGTACACTACTTTGTCTTAATTACTTTCTCTCTCTCTCCCTCTCTCACATACTCACACACACACACACACATATATACAAGCAATATGCAATTTATACAGTATGTTTTATCACATTCTCAGAGGACATTTTCAAATCCACAGAATTACTTGATCATCACTTGTAATGTATGTTAAAGAAGAGTCACAAATCCTTAGGGAAAGAAGCTTGAGGTACCTAGACTTTCCTAAACAGAAAAGCTCCCTTTGGGGTTGGTCTAATTCAATATTCACCTTGTGCATCTTAGAAAGCCTTTCTTTTCCTTTGAAGATAAAAAAGATTTTGAGCCTCTAGTCTCAGTTGCTTTATCAACTAGTTACTTTCTAGCAGGAAGATTAAAATTAATTTCCCAAACTTAGCAGCTCTTTGTGGGCTGCCTTGAGTATAGAGCACTGAGCTGAGCACTTTGGTGGAAGGTTAAGACAGACAAGGTCTCTCCTACTTACTCAGAGGTATTACAGTACAGTCATGGAAACCAGGTTTCAACAAAATGAAAAACAAGATCAGGGTGCAATAATAATATGAAAAATGGTGTTCTATCATCAGAGGCTAAATTTTAATTATTTGGACTATTTTAGTAGCATGAAAACAGAGCAAGAATGCATTAAGAACTATAGCAATGAATTAAGGCAGCTCTGTTCACTGCTGTTCCTGGACAGGACATTGCCATTGCAATTGACCAGGCATATTTTTAATATCTATTTGTGCAAGGTAATATGCACACCATATTTTCTCAGAATAGTTGCAGAAAACTGTACTACCTTGTCCCATATAGCAAACAGAAATAGTGGGAATACTACACAGCTACACCCAAGCTGTCAAGTAGGGACCTGTAAAAGCATAGACCCAAGGTCAGTTGATGCTCCTTGAACCCTCAAGCTGAATGGTCTTCATGACTCACAAAGAACCTCATCTGCAGCCAGCAAGGGCACCACCTCCTTCCTTGGCAGAGAACCAGCTTCTCAGCCACTGCTCAGATCTCTGTTTGCTGGACCTGAAGAAGTGGGGAAGACTAAGCTGGCTATACCTTACATTGTGGAGTCAATTCATACTCCCCCAGTGGCCCTGGCAGCCTGATGGACTGATAACAGCTGGTTCAGAAGTAGACCCTGGAATAAGAGTGTGGGAAATCCATCATACAGAGAAATTGATTCAAGATTCTACACTACCTTTACCTTTGGAACTCATTTCAGGCATGGGGAGTGGCGTGGGCAATCCTGCCATCTTCAAATAGGATGTAAAGCTTATTCAGTAGAACAGTAACAAAAGGGAGCAGCAGGTTGTGTGTTGGCCAAATCCTCCAGGATCTGGATTCTGAGCTGCCAAGTGGATTTGATTTGTACTGTGTTGTTAATCTAACTAAACGAACAGCTCTTCACCTGGGAGCTTATTAGACACACAGAACCTTAGATCCTATCCTACCCCTACGAAACAGAAACTACATTTAACAAGATCCTTAGAGGATTTATGTACATGTTAGGGTTTGAGAAACACTGCAATAATGAAGAAAATCCATGCCCATGATGTCATGAAAATTACTGTCTAATGGGGGATGCAAACAAGAAAATGAGCTATAAGCGTGGTCATAATAATGGCCAACATTTATTGAGCAACTACTAAGTGTTGGACATTTTTCTAAGTGGTAACTTTGTGTTCACTATGTTAACTTACGCAGCCCTTGTGATGAACTAAGGGGTCGTACTATTAGCGTCATTTTACAAGTGAAGAAACTGAGGCACAGCGATGATTTCATGACACCTAACCAAGGCCATACGGTTAGTGAATGATGATGTTGGGATTCAAGCTGAGATGTATTGGGCTCTGGAGCCATGCTCTTAACCACTGCACTTTACTAATACCTTCTAGGAGTAGGAAGCCAGTCTTCTGTACCAGGACATCAAAGGAACAGTACCTCAAGCTCTCTAGAGAAGTGATGGCTAAGCTGAGATACAAAGAAAGGGAATGAATTAGCCAAGGAAAAGGGTGTCCATTTAGCATGAACTAGGCCTTCTCTTTTCTCTCCTGACTCATTTTGACTAGTTTTATAGAGTGTTCTTTAGATAAACAAAATGCCATTGCTTTTGTAACCTCTCTCCGATCTTCTTTGCTTACTCCAAGCTTGAGAGCAAGAATCTGAATTCCCTGAATCTGTCCCTCTTGTTTTGCTCTATTTGTCTCCTCAGGGATGATTTGCTCTGCTCATTAGGATAATGATTTAATAGATCTGAAACACGTTTGTTCTTCATCTGTGAGCTTCCATTTTTACCCCTGCAATATTTTATGCTGTTGAATGAAAGAACCATTTCAGCCTATATAGTGATCCAATAAGGTACATCTCTAGACAAGGACCTATGAAATATACACTCCATCCTCTCAGATTAGCATGCTTTACTACCAAAATCTGCTATTTTGGGTTAATCAACAGTTTGCTCAAAAGGCATAAGCTGAATGAAGCCCATCTGAAAAGGCTACATACAACTATATGGCATTCTAGAAAAAGGCAAAACTGCATACAATAAAAGATCAGTGGTTTCTAGTTCAGGGGAGAGAAGGAGGGATGAATAAGTGGTACACAGGGCATTTTTAGGGCAATGAACCTATTTTGCATGATACATAATAGCTGATACATGTAATTATGCATTTGTCAAAACCCATAGTACTGTGTAACACAAAGAGTGAACCCTAATATAAACGATGGGCTTTTTTTTTCAAAAAAAGCTTTATTTTATTTATTTATTCCCCCCACCCCTTGTTGTTTTTGCATTCCCTGTCTGCTCTCTGTGTCCATTCGCTGTGTGCCCTCTGTGTCTGCTTGTCTTCTCTTCTCGTTTTCTCTTTAGGAGGCACTGGGAACCGATCCTGGGACCTCCTGATGTAGGAGAGAGGCTCTCAATTGCTTGAGCCACCTCAGCTCCCTGGTTTGTTGTGTCTCTCATTGTCTCTCCTCTTTGTCTATTTTTGTTGTGCCAGTTTTCCTCTGGGGTCAGCTCTTCATATGGGCCAGCTTGCCTTTACCAGGAGGCCCCGGGAATTGAACTTGGGACCTCCCATATGGTAGACGGGAGCCCAATCACGTGAACCACATCTGCTTCCCAACAATGGACTTTAGTTATGAATAATATATCAGTATCGATTCATCAATTGTAGCAAATGTACCCTGTTCATGCAAGATGTTAATAAGCAGGGGAAACTGTGTGTAGAATGGCGGGGGTGGGGGGATGCATGGGAAATCTCTGTACATTCTGCTCCATTTTTCTGAGAACCTAAAAGTGCTCTAAAAATAAAGTCTATTAATTTAAACAAAGGAAAAAGTAAGTTTTGAGGCAGCCAAGCCCTGAAGAAGGGCCTCAGAAGGGGGGACCCGAGGTCCCTTCACATGGTTCATGGTCTGGGTTCGAGCCTCGTCCTTTCCACACTGGCCTTGCCCTTGACAAGCCTGACTCGCCTCAGCCTTTTCTGCTTTTACCAACTGAAGCCGATCTTGCCTTAGCAATGAGTCATGTGAGAATCTGCCTTGAGATAAGTCAGTTATGACAAGAAGGCCACATCTCTTACAGTTTGCTATATCTCCCTGGCTCAGGGGACTCTAAAATGTGTCTTCCCTAGCCCCTCCCCTGCCCCAGGCCCTGCTTTCTCTTTCAACCATTTAAACTGGAATTAAGATCCTTCAGAACTCAGGAGAAGTATCAGTGCCTGTAATATGCTCTGTGCCATGCCAGGCACCTAATAAATGCTCTGCAATTTGAAGTTGGGATTGCACTCACTCTCACATAGTCCAGCATAATAGAGTCAACCCTCGGTTATTGGTGCCAGCAGCTAACAGAACAAACCATCTCCAAGTGATTTCTATTTGGATTTGGATTGCTATATATTATTATTATATTTGGCAGCTATTGTTGTTGGTTCACCGTCTGAACAGTGATTACCTCCTCAGGACTCAGGCCTACGTCCAGGCCTGATATCCTAACAGGAGTTAGGGAATGCACCTGGTGGGAATGCACTTCAAATCAGAGGAGAACACATTAGTCCATAAATTTTGATAAGACAAGTTGCTAATAAGAGTATAAATTAAAACTAATAATAGGGAGATCTCTAACTCATGCTGTATACTCCAGATCGAGTTTAAAACGTTGACTATAAAAATAAAACCATAAGAGAACTAGAAGAAAATAAAAGTGTTTATCTGATTTCTGGGTGGGAAAATTCATGGTAATAATATGTGATAAGGAAGAAGACATACAAGGAAGGCCCTGGAGGTGTTTGAAGATAGACACCAAGAGCACACAGGAGCTCCACCTCTAATAGACCTTGTTCAAAAGGATAGTTTTGCCTCTTAGTGACTTCATGACCCTTGGACTAATCATTTAATCCCTCTGAACCTCAGTTTCCTCATTAGTAAAATGAGTGCAGTAAAAATATTTCATGTAGTTGCTCATAAGACTAAAAGATACAAAGCATATAAGCTCTTTGGCACATTTTCCCACACATAATAAGTATTAATAAATCTAAGTTATTATTATCTAACTTTGTAGAATAATTAAATATCTGTATATCTATTTCCAAGAATAAAATTAAAAGGCAAATGTCATTTTGGGAAAAGATTGCAATCTGCATTATAGGCAAAGGGTGAATATCCTTAACCTTGAATATCTCTTTAAAAAAGCAAGAAGTAGAAATATAAATTCCAATAAAAAATGAGCATAGAATAGCACAGACAGTTCATAAATACACAAACAAAAACCTGCATGCAATGGCCAATGATCATATATAAATACCATAGTCAGTTTTACTGGTAATCAGACAAATACAAACTGTGATATAATATTTTCACCCATAAATTTGACAAAAATCCTGTTTAAGGTATTTGGCAAGCAGTCCTATTAAAGGTAGAAGGAACTATAGAGCATATTCTTTTCCAGGGTAATTTGCAAAGACATATCAAAATCCTTGAAAATGTTCCTACCCTTTAACTTCATTATTCTACATTTAAGAATTAATTATAAAGAAATCATCAGGGATGTGCCCAAAGACTTAGGTACAAATAGGTTCATCTAATCAGTATTCACAATTGTGAAAATGTTGTGACAACCTAAATGTTTAATAAATAGTAGGGTATTGAGTCAATAAATCATATCATACCTATTTGACAGAATAATTTTCAGTTATTAGAAATTATTTTGCAAATAATTTTAATAGTATGGGAAAATATAATATTTAGTTATATCTCTAAAAGGTTTTAAAAACAGTGTATAAAACAATATTGTTAGTTAAAAATGAAGACAGTATTATAAGAAGCGAGCAATTTGGACACAGAGTCACAGACAGACATGTGGGACAATGCCATGTGCTGATGGAGGCAGAGAATGACTTGCTTCAGCTCCAAGCCAACAAATGCTGAGGATTGTGAGGAACCATCAGAAGCTGGATGAGGCAGGAAGGGGTCATGGCTTTAATTGTGTACCCCCAGAAAAGTATGTTCAGGTCCTAATCCCGGGACCTGTGAATGTGATCCCATTTGAAAATAGGGTCTTTGAATATGTTATTAGTTAAGATGAGGCTGGGAAATTGGATATAGATGGAGACAGAGGACACCACGTGACAACTGAAGATTGAAGCCCAAGGATTGCCGGAGAAAGCACTGGAAAAGCTAAAAGAGTCCAGCAGGATTCTCCCCACTCAGATTTCAGACTTCTAGCCTCCAGAACTGTGAGACAACAAATTTATGTTGTTTTAAACCTAAGTAAAAAAGGATATATATGCAATATAAGCTACCGATTTTTTTAATGAATAAAATATACAAAAATGTTTGTACCGAGGTAATAAAATCACAGGGTACGTTTCAATGTTTCATCTGTAGGCTTTACATTTTGTTACACATTCCAAATTTTACCCAATAAATGTTTATTTTTACTCAGAAATATAAAATTTAAAATTGTGGCATAAACATAATTGTCCTAGAGAAGCTCCGGGTGGATAAGAAATAAATGATTGCGAATACTCTCTCAGTAACAGAGCTTTTATCACAAATGAAATTGAGTCTATTGCCTTTGTTTAACACCAATGTTCTGTTTGAAACATGGTTCTAGTATAGAGCATAGATTTTTTTCTTCACTTTTTATTGTAGTAACATATATACACCTAAAACTTTCCCATTTTACCACTTTCAAAAGTGTACAATTCAGTGCTATTAATTATGCTCACAATGTTGTGCCACCACAACCACCACCCATTACTGGAATTTTTTCATCACCCCAACCAGAAACTCTGTAGCTAAAGGAGGATGGGTTATGAAATCTCCAGTTTTTGCAGGTCTACAATGTTTTTACCACTTGGTGAAGACCAAACTTGTCCTCAGGAAGGACTGGACAATCACATAATCGTGGAGATGGAAGGCATCTGAGAGAGCACTTTTCTCAGAAATTCATTTTTAAGATCTTTCCTACTTTATCTGAAACTGTCTCAGTGCCTAGCACAGTGGCACATAAAAGTCACTCAGTAACTACTGCTGAATGATTCAAGAGACTCCTTTCACTCATGGGATCTGTCTGTGGGATATTATTACACATTCCTCTGAATATTTTGAAAATATGCTTTTACCAAATGTAGAGCATAGGTCTGTCTCCTCGTTTTGTTTCTTTCCTTCATTTTATGCTACTATTTCAAAATATTGTCATCACCCCTATATCCTCCAGTCAGTTCTTTCTTGTTGTCAAAATTAAAAAGGAAGTGGCAGCTAATTCATTTATGTATCTGATCCTTCATTCACTAAAGCCTCTCTGTGTACTGGAACTCTGCAAGTAGATAATAAATGAGTCGTAAGACTGGGGTCTGGACTGAAGTTATTACCTATTAATCATTCACATATAGGTGGTAGTTGAATCTAAATTTTGAACAGTTAGAGAAGGATGCCCAAGGAAATACGGATTCCAAAAAAGTTAATAGCTCAGAAATATACATTTTTAGACTACGAGTTTGTTCCTCAATCCCAAAGTTAAGAAACACAAGGAGCATGTCACCTTTTCCAGTTTTCTACTTGAAACAAGCAATAGAGCCTGTAACTTTTGGTTTTTGTTTTGTTGGCTTTTTAATAATTTGTATTTTTTACCCAACTGTATTATAGATCTCTCCTGGACAAAGTCTTGTGATTTATTGTGATTTTTACAATTTCAATGTTGTTCTTTGCCGGCAACAGGTACTCAGCAAATAATTGTAGATTGATTAAATAGGTAAATCCCGGACTTATATGATAAGATTCCTGGCAAATTTGGAATACTACTCCTACCTGAATCTGTCTTTTACCTATAGTTTATGCTATGTGAATTGTGTGGGTGAACAGATATTTCCTGGTGATTTTTTTAGCCAGAATTATAAAATTGAATTATGTACCCAAATGTCTGCCAATGCCTTCTACTCTGAGGTGGGAGCAGTTGGATATTATTATGGGAGGCAAATAAAAATGTTAGGGGAATTTTATGTGGTTGAAAACCTGAATGGGTTCTAATTTCAGTCCATTAGGAGTGGGTGGAAAATCCAAAGATGAGAATATCATTATTGTAATAGTCCAAGTTTTCAATAAACAGGAGACACTTAGAAAAGATGGGTTCCAGGACTCTAAATGAAGCAGATAATTGGAAACACTAAATGGATCATTAACAAATGAACAAGTTAAAAGCCAGAAAGAAAAAAACATGGCTTTTTTTTATCTCAGACTAACATCCTTTTACCTGTTTACCTAAAAAACTTCTTCAGAAATATTTAGGAGCACCACACCCTGAAGCATTTAGTTTCTCTGATAGGCAGTAGTTCTGATTATTGTCCTTTGTTCTCCCCAGATGAAGTGGAATTGTACTAATATTTTCACTTTGGACATAAAGAGATATTTTATCATCAGATACCCAAAAATAAGGGGTGAAACGATATTTGAACGAGGTGGGTTTGAACTAGTTTAAAAATCTGTTTTATTATTTTATTATCACTTTTATTAGTAGTAATATTTTCTACTTATGTCTTTTTTCCAAAAACTTGTTCATGTATTTTCAAAATACTAATTAAATACCTGGTTCCCAAAATCCTTGGGGGGTCACTGTTATCCTCACTTTACTGCAGTCAATCTGAAGTTGCTGGAGATGAAACTGCAGGAGATGAAGCTGCTGGAGATGAAGGGAATAAAGGTCATAGCTCTTCAGAGTGGCAAGGAAAAGAACCATATGTAAGAGTCTGAAGTCTCCGTACTGGTGCAGGGTACGATGCCATCTTATTCAGGCTCATTCAGAAATGACAATGAAGCTCCAAGCGGAAATTTGAGCTTCACTTAGGCATGGAAGCATACATGGGTAAAGAGATGCATATTCAAAACCAAACCTTCAGTTTTTTGATTCAACCAACACTAACTGAATACTAAAGTTCATCATGATTCTCTACCATGCTAACTTCTTGTTTGGTGTGGTAACAGAGGGTAGATGACAAGAACAGGGCTTCCCTACCCCACGAATAGCAAAACCTATACCAAATGGATGGATAAATGTCTCATATGTATATTTAAATTAGATCAAGTATATTTAAGTCTAAATACCCAAAGATGGGACTTTGGGTAGAAACTGTGCCCTAAAGTAGATTGTTGGGCATCTTTGTCCATTCAGACATAGAGAAACCATCAAGTGGTTAGATATAGGAGGCAAAAAGGGAGGCATTATGTTCCTCCCAGATGATGAATAAACAGCATCATAAAGGGGAAACTCTTTAACTAAACTTTACAATTAACCAAACTTTACAATCAAGTCTCTTTGACTCGCCCTTTTCCCCAGTCAAGGTTAGTTTCATTCATCTCCTATTTCAAGAGATTCACAGCCCATGCCTATTGTGTGTTAGACCAGCAGTTTTCAAGTATGGTCTGAGAACTCTGGAGTTGGGGGTGGGACATAAGATCCTCTCATTCTCAACTACTTATCTCTGTGAGGGCAGATTTTCTTCATATACTTCAACCAACACAACTAATCACAGCAGATTGAATGCGGTAGCAGATAGGAGAATCCAGCTATCTTCTCTTAAGCCTGGTGGAAAAGAGACTTGCGAAGAGGTAAAGCAATGCGTCTTTTCTCACCAATATTGTGTTTGTTTAGAAAATAGTTATGTTTCATTAAAATATGTTAATGTGAAAAAAATTAAATCACAAGATCAAGTGTACATTGCAGTCTCAGTCACGCTTTTGTACAGTACTCTCTCTTCAAATAAATATCTATGAGTGAGAATCTCTCTTAAATCCACATGCTGTTAATGTTCAGTCTGGAAATATTGAAGTACAAATTGGGGAATAAATACCATGAGGATAGGGATTGATTCTTGCAGGGACTTAAAGTCTATCCTAGAGAAAAGATTGACTAGAATTCAGTGTCAATAAGAGCAGACCATAGAGTGCAGGGCAGTTGCATAGGCTTCCTCTGAATCAAATTTGGAAAATAATTCCTGATGTGAGACCATAATTCTTTTGTCCACAAGAAAGGTCTTCAGAGATAATGGAAAATCCCTGAGGCAGGCAGCAGTTTTGTGTTGCTGGATTATTTTTATCAGAGATAAGAGGCTATGAGTAGCTGTGAGCCTCTGAGAATAAGAATGTGTAGTTTCAAAGAGTTCTGATGTTGTCATATTTGGTCAATAAGATTGGAAGATGTCCTAGAACACGGCTTTTTTTGAGCCATGTGTTTGGAGCAAACAAACCCAGGGCTCTAAGGAATGGTTGGGCCAATACTTTTATGCCTGTCTCCATTAGTGCTCTTTCAAGAATGTCCATTAGTTCAGACACTTAGAAGAATAAATAATCTCAATTATATCGAATATCTGAAATAAGTGCCACGTATCTCCCTAATCTTGAATTTTTATGTACCTTGACTCTATTTTATCCATAATCCCTCTCTTCATAGAAGTATGCATAAAACGGCCAAAAATGTTCTTGCCTTCTCACTGGCAAGCGGTATTCAATCACTCCATGGGTTTCCACTTGTCTTCCTTGATAGAATGCTGCTGTGTGTTTGTGCTTACAATGAACTTTTCTGACTTCCTGATAATCATAAAGAATAGGAAAGCAAAATAGCCCTCTACCTACTATATCCATATTTCCACTGGTGAGAGTCTTTAGGTGACCTCAGGCCCTCTTCAGCTATACTAAATAAGAGAAAAACTTCATCAATATGATGACCATATTCTTGATACCACCAATTGCTGTTCCCTTTATTTGGAACACTCTCTCACCTTCTCTTAGGTTGGCAAATTCCTACTTATCTCCCAGATCTCAGCTCAGACATCATTTCCTTTAGGGCAGGGGTTCTCTCTTAACCTTTTTTATTCTACAGGCCCCTTTGCCAATCAGGTGAAAACCACAGACCCCTTACTAATTCCACACTATACTGTGTATTATTTAATAAATATATACACCAACACCAACATGTCCCCACAAGAATAATGTTTTTTTGAATTTCAACTCAAGCTCATGGACCCCTGGTAAAGAACCCCTGCTCTAGGGATCCCTTTCTGAACCTCTAGAATAAATGATATGCTCCTTCTCCTTGTTCCATATAATGTCCCTGTCTTAGCATTTATCACATTTTACTGTCACTGATCATTTAATTGCTTGTTTTCTCTTCTAACCTTTAAGCTCCTGAAGGGAGATATATCTGCACATCATCGATTGTTGGGTCTCTAGCAGGTAGTACAGACCCGAGGTTTCAGTAGTGATTCAGCAAATACTTATCCAACAAAGGGATGGATTGTTGAATGGATGGATGAATACCAATTGACCCAAGCTACTTGCACTCAGCAGGTGGAAGGAATAAAGGCAGAAACAATACCTTGGTTTGTGACCCTATTTAACAGTGTTCACTAATTAACTCACTAATTCTTGACCTTCTTGTGACTGGAAACTTATTGTTTAGCCTTTCTTGTCTCCAGTACTTATATTGGACTTAACTTTTTGGATCTATCAGTGGTCAGTGGAAATCTCAGTTATGATCCCTCTTGGACTCTCCTGATTAGCCTCATTCTATAGTCTGTATTATCTTAATGGGCTAATACATGCATTTTTTCCTAAAATCTCAGACTCACCTTCTAAATACAAGCTCTAAGTAGTTTTTTCACGAATTAAAACATCCTGTGACTTTCACTTTTTTCTGTAGTTTTTATTTAGCATATATTTGTCAATCACAGAATTAGGAATATATGGTCCTTTCCCTAATAAGACTTATGCAATGCCCCAAATAAAGCAAAACTAGAAAATATAAATGCCTACTAGTTGTTAATAAGGAGTTCTTTTTTTTTTTTTTAATCATCTTATTTATGGAGTCCTGTAAAATGCCATTTTGGAGCTACTTAACATGTGCTGAGGTAGGTAAGGAAGACAAACCTTGTATTTCCATATAGGTAACAGACAAGTAAATGGTTTTAATGCAATATGTAAAAGTCCAGATTCTACAGCAATAAAATCACCTTAGTTGAAACAGCGACTAGATAAACATCTTTAAACTAACTCTTGAGATACATGCTATTTTGTGCCCAGTTGACCCCCGCGCCCCATAGTCTCTGGGACATTTTGAACTTCCTAGTGCAGATTTGGGTGAGGGGTTTTTCTCCCCAAGAACATACTATGATTTAGTTCAGCCATCTGTCTGTCTTCATCCCCTTTCCTCTGTCACTCACACAGTCCATAAAAATTTATTGGGAGCAAATATGTGTTTGGCACTGAAAACATAAATTCACTTATTTATTCTTAAATATTTTTACATAACTTCTATGTTCTAGGCACTGTGCTAAGCACAGGGAATATAGATAGTAACAAGTCACATACAATACATGATCTTCTGGAAATGACAGAAAAGCCTAAGTTATTTTCCTTGCATTGAATCACTCAGTTTGCCCAGGAAATATGTAAGTGAGTTTAGAATGTATGACCTATCAGGGTTTGTAAGTGAGTTTAGACTTACAAATATGTAAGTGAGTTTAGAATGTATGACCTATCAGGGTTTTGAACAAAGTTCAATGGGGGTGTAAAGTGAACTTCAGGTACCTTTGCCTGGGAGTACAGGGAATGAAGAACAGCTAGGGATGAGGCTCCAGATAAACAGTTTGGGAGATCAGGGTTAGGAAATGTTTTAACTGCTGAATCGCCTAAAAGATAAACTAGTGCAAATAGAGCTCTTGAGAACTTTCCCAAGCTCCATACCAGTATCCTCTTTCACACTTCACTTTCCCAATTATGCCTAAATTAAATCATACAAATTACTTGAAATTATGATGACTGATATTTTAATAAGGCTACAATCTGGTATTTAATCAGATTTTGCCATGGCCTAGAAACTGATAAGCTGTTTGCTTGCATTGACTTAGTATGCTTACTTTATGTTGGGAATTAAATTTAAATAGTTCTTGTTTTACAAATACATATAAAAATTGAGTCGTAAGAAAGTTGTGTTACATGTATAAGGTCATATAACTAGTAAGTATTGAATCCAGGACTTGAATATGGAACATCTGTTTCTAAAGCTTGTGCCGCTCTGCTCCCTCTTGCAGGGGCCAGTCGTTCTCAGCATTGATGTTTCCAGTCACTGGAGTTTTCATCTTCAATTGAACGGTTATCACAAGTAATTTTCTATTCAGAGTAAGTTCTGAAGTTTTGAATTATTTATTCTTTTTTATGAATAAAAATGGATTTAATATTTTCCATTTACTATCACTCACATTCTGATAAGCTTTCTTGAAGGAGAGAGACAGGGATGGAGTTCCAGCAAATGCTAAGGAAATATGTAGAATATGTGAGCATCGTTGGTCCTGGGTATCTCAGGAGAAATAGAACTAAGATCTAATGCTCAAAACTACAGAAGCCTATGGAAATTAATGGAGTCAAAAGTGAAATTTTTTACAAATGTACATGGGAAGTACTGTGGCCATTTTTTGATGGGAAAACAAATTTTATTGTTTTATTTCTCTTCTATCTGCATCTTGTTTACTAGAGTAAACAAGCTGACAAAGTACACTGAGTATGATCAGACACCTAAAAATGTAAAACAGAAGCCTTCATTGTATTATTTCAGATAAAGACAGATGGAATATATATGTGTTCATCTGCATGTACAAATCTATGTTTGGGAAAGTTATAGAAATTTGGTTCTAGAGGGATCTTAAGAAATTAAAGCCAAGACACTCCTTATTAATGTGGAAACTAATACCCTAAGAGGTCATATGCCTTGCTAATGATCACACCACTAGTGCCTTCTGCTGTTTTACCTGTTCTGACGATGATGATGGTGATGATGATGATGGCGATGATGATGATAATATTAATAGTAATAGCTAACCTCTTAATTAGGTTCTAGGCACTTTATATATATTATCTCAAATTTTCCTATCAACCTATGATGTAATGACTTTATAGATGAGAAAAGAGAGGTAGAGAGAAGTTATATCACCAGTCAAAGTAGGGATTTATGCTCAGGTAAAGGAAAGTCCCCAAAACATATGTTCATATCCTTTATACCATGTATCACTAGAGGGAGAAAGCAGTACCAGAAAAATAGACATTTTTCAAAGGCATAAAACAAACTGCAAAGCATTTTACAACTTAAGCACATTGGTATTCCTTATACTCCTCCTTTGATTCAGATGTGAGTAATAAGTTGTTTAATCCTCATAAAACTCATTATAACACTTAACATATACAACAACCTTTCCCAGGGCCAGATATTTTGTAGGATCTCAGAAATGTCAATTTGCTTCCCCTATCTCCTATGACAGGTCTGCAAATCTAAATCTTATTCTCTTTCAGAATTTGGTGCTCAGTTCAAATCTTTATTGAACGCTTTCTTGTGCCATTAAATGTGCTCAACACTAGGGGTAAATGTGAAAATGTTGACAAAATGAATACACTTGTTTCCTGCCTCAGCATTTCTGTGAGTATATTAGGAGGCATTAAACATTTTTTAAACAAATCTGGTATTCTAAGCAATATAAACCAAAGTGTCATATAATATTATGGCAACATGGGGAAAAGAAAGATGGCATCTCCTGTGAGAGACAGAAGTAGGTGAGTGGGGGCAGGGTGTGACTTCATGATGAATGTGCCATTTGAGAGGGAGGTAGGGATATGAGAACCAGAGATGGGGAAGGGCATTAAGGAAGGCAGCGGTAAGATAATCAACAAGAAGCTGGAAGATACAGCTAGGGACCTCTCTGGAGAAGAATAAATACTTTGGTTTAGCCAAAGTATTAGGTGCATATGGACGAGTTTTAGAAGAGGTAGCTAGAAATTTAGTCTGATGCAAGACTGTGGAGAGCTTTGAACAAGGCAAATGTCTTAAACAAGACATTTCTACTGAATTTAACATGCAAAGAGGAGACTAGCAAAGTTTGATAAGAACTCATCAGAGTTCAAACTCTCTGCTTCCCTTTTCAGTAAAGTTTGTATTAAAATATAGCTTGTGGGGAGCAGAGGTTGCTCAAGTGTTTGAGCTCCTGTTCCCCACATGGGAGGTCTCAGGTTCGGTTCCCGGTGCCTCTTAAAAAATATAAAAATATATATAAAGCTTGCATAGAGGAAAGAGCCACATCACTAGTGTCCAGGTTGATGAATTTTCACAAAGTAGTACACCCGTGTAACTACCACTGAGGCCAAGAAATAGGACATTGCAAGGACCGATGAAGCCCCACTCAAGCTTTTTCCCAATCACTATCCAACTTTCTCCTCCAACTTAGAATTCTTATTTGGCTCTTTTTGAACTTTATATGAATGAAATCTCACAGTACATATTACCTTGGGTATGACTTCTTTCATGCAACATTGTTTTTTGTGAGATTTAGCCATTTTGTTGTGTATCTATGGTTCATTCATTTTATTGACTTACAAGGAAATTAATTTTTTTATATGAATTTACAAAAATTATATCCATCTGTAGTGTTGCTGTACATTTAAGTTGTTTACAGTTTGGGACTCTTGCAAATAATATTATTCACTCTTCTTCATGTCTTTGTTGGATATAACTTGTGCAATTCTGATGGATTTATAACTAGGAATTGAATTGAATATGCATAAGTTCAAATTTGGAACATACTGTTAAATAGTATCTGAAGTGGTTGTACCAAGTTGCACTGCTACCAGCAGTGTATGAGAACTCCAGTTGCTTCACATTCTCACCAATACCTTATATTGTTAGTCATTTTCATTTTAGCCATGTTAAGTGGATATGTAATTGTATCTTGTGGTTTCAATTTGCATTTCCCTGATGACTAATTAGTTTGAAAATATTTCTATTTTTTCACTGGCTTTTGCATATCTCTTTTTTGAAATGCCTCTGCTTCTATTGTATTGTTTGTATTTTTCCTATTACTATGTAGAAATTTTTTTTTTGTATTTTCAGCTGTGTGGGTTAAATGTTGCAGATATATTCTATCACTCTGTAGTTTACCTTTACACTTATTGGTGTTTTTTTCCTAATTAACAAAGACTACTAAATGTAATAAAGTTCAACTGATCAAATTTTCACTCATGTTAGAGATTTGGTGCCCTGATTTAGAAATATTTATCTGTCACCAGGTAAATATTTCATGAGAAGATATCATGGATATCTTCTCTTCCTTCATTACTCAATAAATTCTTTTTAAACATTTTTTTTGTTTGTTTAAAGAAGCTTTAGATTATATAAATGTTACATAAAAATATAAGGGATTCCCATATGCCCCACCCACTCCCCCTCCCTCACTTTCCCACATTAACATCTTTCATTAGGGTGGTACATTTGTTACAATAGATGAACACATATTGAAGCACAGCTGTTAACTGTGGACTATAGTTTTAAATTATAATTTACACTCTGCCCTGCACAATTTTATAGGTTATGACAAAATGTATAATGGCCTATATCTGTCATTGCAATGTCATGCAGGACAATTCCAATGTCCCGAAAATGCCCCCATGTTACACCTATTCTTCCCTCTCCCTCCCCTCAGAACCTCTGGTGGCCACTGCCTTTATATCAATGATAAAATTTCTTCCATTGCTAGAATAGTAAAAAGTCTATAATAGAATAATAAAGTCTACTTTAGTCCATTTTTCATGCCCCAATCTTGAGGATTTTGGGATCTGTTTCTAACTGAGGGAGCTTAGATTCCATAGGGCAGATGTATGGAACTATCTTGCCTGCAGTTGCGGGCACTCTCTGTTCCTTGGGATGGGCGTTGTCCATTATCATCTCCTTCTTAGTTGTCCTGGATATGTCCAATGAACTAGAGAGCAGGTGTTACAACTCTACTGAGATTCAGGGCTCAATCAGCACATGAACAGACCAAAGATTTAAGTCTCTGGGACATATATTTCACAAGTATAGTGCTAATTATAGGTTCAAATAAAAGGGGCAGAAGAGCCATGTGTAGGGACACTATAAATGAATCTAACCCTGTTATTCTGGGAAGCATCAATTCTAAGATATCTTCTCTTATGTTAACTTCTGGAAGCTTTAATATTCTACATTTTGCAATTAGATACACAATCTACCTGAAATTAATTTTTGTTTATGCTGTGAGGTGGAAGCAAGATTCATTGTGTTCAATGTGGATATACAGTTAAGCCAGCACAATTTATGGAAATGACTAACTTGTCACCACGGTTCTACAGTATCACCTTTGCATAACTCAAGGGTCCATATATGTCTAAGCCTGTTTTTCTGACTCTTTTAGATTCCATTACTTGATCTGTCTATCCTTGCACTAATAGCAAACTGTCTTACTTCCTTCATTACACAATAAATTCTTGAAATTCAGAAGTTTACGTTTTAAGATTTTGTTGTTCCTTTTGAAGACTGTCATGGCTTTTCTTGAACCTTGCATTTATCACATAAAATTTGAATTAGATTTTAAATTCCAACTAGGAAATCCTCATGGAATTTTGATTGGTATTGTATTTAATCAATACCAGTTTTGAAATAGTATGATAGTGAGTCTTCGGCTAGTATTCATTGTTTTAGGGCTTCTTTAATTTCTCTCAAGAACGTTTTGTAGTCTTCTGTATAGAGGTCTTACTCAACTTGGTTAAAAATTTATTCCTAGTTAATAGGTGTTTTTGTGCCTTTGTATATAGTACCTTTATAAAGTTTTCATAATCTAATGTATTATTTCTATTAAATAGAAACAATTGGTATTTGTAAAAATAATTGATTAGAGCAAAATTATTGCTAAATTATTTTATTATTCCTAATAAATTCTCTATAGGCTAAAATGGACTTTTAACATTCATGATAAAATCTGTGAATAATGAAAGATTTATATCTTCATGCCCAATCTCTATAAAATTTATTTCTTTTCTTGCCTTAATGCATAGTGTAGGAGTTTCAGTACAATTTTGAATAAAAGTGGTCATAGTGTCTATCTTTGTTTCATTCCTGATATCAGAGTAAAGGCTTTGACTTAATTTGATCATAATTATTATGGGAATTGTATGTGTTATAGGATTCCTATCCCCTCCGTGGAGATAGGCTTTATCAGATTAAGGGCATTTTCTTTTATTGCTGGTTTGCAAAAAGTTTCTTTTTTTAACTCATGAATTGGTACTTAATTTTATTAAAAGTTACATACAATACACACATACACATACTACATACTCATACTTGCACACCTGTGACTAGTAACATTGGTAGAATTTCAAATGTTAAATCAACTCTATGTTACTCTTTATTTAATTGTACTTCATTGGGTTGAGGAAATTTCCTTCTATTTCCAGTTTTCTGAGAGTTTTTATCGTGATTAGGTGTTGAATTTTGTTGAATGTTTTATTCTGCATTTATTGAAATGATCATATGACTTTTCCCTTTAATATGATTTTGTGGTTAATTACATTAATTGACTCTTGAATGTTCAAGTAAATTTGCATTTGTGGGATAAGCCCTACATTTAATGATTTATTTTTATTTGCTTATTTTTCTTTATTAGGGAAGCTGTGGGTTTACAGACCAATCATGCATAAAATACAAGATTCTGATATACCACCTAATTTTTAACACCTTGCATTGGTGTGGAATGTGTTACAATTGATGCTAGCACATTTTTATATTGTACTATTAACTATAGTCCGTGGTTTAATTTAGGATTCACTATTTCATGGATTTTTAAAAATTTTGTTCCATCACCATATATATAATCTAACATTTCTTCTTTTGATCGCACTCAGATTTATATTTCAGTGCTGTTAATTATGTTCACAATATTGTGCTATCATTACCACCATCCATAACCAAAACATTTCCTTCATTCCAAATAGGAACCCTGTATATTTTAAGCCTTAACTTTCATGATTTATTATACTTTTTTTGTGAATTCTGGCATTTGAGTTGCTAATATACTATTAAGAATTTTCCTTTCTATTCAGGTTTTACTAGCAGAGTTATTCTTAATTTATAAAACAAGGTGGAAAAATCATCTAATTTCTGAAAGAATTTTTGTGAGGTGGGAATATTTTCTTTCTTAAATTTTCAATAAATTTCACCAGTGAAACAATCAACCTGAAATTTTCTTTGTGTGAAGGACTTTATTTGCAAATTTCTTTTTTAAAATTGATATATTCTAACCATATTTTCTATTTCTATTTTAGTAATTTTTGATAAGGTGTGTTTTTCCAGAAATATTTCTATTTCGTCTGAATTGCAAATTTATTGGCACAGTGTGTTTCTTAATATTTTCTTATTTTCCTTTACATGGATGTAAGGTGGATAGTTATGTCATCCTGTTTATTCCTGATATTGACTAATTTGTGTTTTCTAATTTTATTGATCAACCTAGCTATAGTGCTATCAGTTTTATTAATCTTTTTGAAAATCAACTTTTGGCTTTGATTTTTGTTGATTATCTCTGGAGTTTGTCTCTTTAACTTCTCATTAATTTCTGCTCTAAAGTTTATTTCCTTTATTCAATTTATTTAGGATTAAATAGTTCTTCCTCCCCCCTCTTTTTTTTGGATATTCCAGGGCCAGAGATTGAACCCGGGACCTTGTATGTGGGAAGTTGGTGCTCCCCTGAATTGATTTTTTCATTTGTTTGCTCGTTTTTTGTTTTTGTTTTTGTTTTTAGAAGGCACTGGGAACCGAACCTGGGACCTCCCTTGTGGGAAGCAGGAGCTCAACTGCTTGAGCCACATCCCCTGCCCTCTTAAGGTAGAAGTTTAAATCATTGAGTTTAGCCCTTTAACATATTCTAACAAAATCATTTGAAGCTATAATTTTTCCTCTAAGAAATATTTTTGTTGCATCATACAAATTTTGTTATACTGTGTTTTCATCATTCAGTTCAACATATTTTCTAATGTCCCTTTTTATTTTTTCTTTAATCCATTGGCCATTGATAAGTGGGTTGCTTTTTTTCCAGTGTCTTCCAGAGATTTGTTGTTGTTGTTGTTATTGGTTTTAATACAGTTTCACTGAACTCCAAGACAGATTAATAGTTCAATCCAGTGAAAAATTTTAAGACTTGTTTTATGACTTAGTTGTCTTTATTGATGAACATTTTATGTTCATGTAGAATGTTTATTCTGTAGCAGTTAGGTGTAGTCATCTATGAATGCCAATTCATTGTGGTTGGTAATGTTATTCAAAACTTCTATATTCTTACTGAAATATTGTCTTCTTGTTTCCTCAAATGCAGAGAAAGATGGTATAGCTTTATTTATGATTATAGATTTATCCTAATTCTTCTTTAGTTTTGTCAACTTTTGCATTTTTATATTTTAAGCTGTTATTAGTTATATAACATTTAGAATGGTTGTGTCTTTTTGATCACTGACACATCTAAATTTTTGAAATGTCCCTTTTTATCTCTGGTAATACTCCTTGTCTTGAAGTATACTCAATTTCTTATGCTTACTGTTTACATTGTATATATTTTTCTTTCATTCACTTTCAACTTCTGTCACTATATTTTACATATGCCTTTTTTAATCCAATCTAAGTATCCCTGCCTTTATCGTTTGTTCCTTCTTTTCCGTCCAATCTGACAAGTTCTGCCTTTTACATGGAGTTTTTAGTCCACTTACATGTAATATAATTACTGATATGATTGTACTTAAGTCTACCATCTTGGTATTAGTTTTCTATTTGTTCCACTTGTTTCTGTTCTTCTGTATCTCCTCCCCTAAATAATTTTACAGCAATGCTCTTGTGCTTTGTGCTCTTTTTATATATTTAAATTACTATATATGTTATCAACTCCATAATACACTGTTACTGTTTTTATGTTAGACACTTGATAGTCTTTGGAAGTTGAGCACTGGAGTCTAAGGGTGTCTCTTTTTGCTTATAATATTACCAGCTCTCAAGTCTTATATTACCACAAGACTGATGATTTTTATCTTATTATATTTGTTATAAAAGGTTGAATTTGACAGAGGTTTGGTTACATCTTTGCTTAAACTCGTGTCATCTTTGGCTTCAAGTTCCTTGAAGTTGTTTCTGGTTTTTTCCCTTGGTAGGGCCTTGGGACCAAACACTACAAGACTGCTAGATCTCAAGACTGTCAGACTTCAAGTATGGTAGACTTCAAACTGGAATTTCCTAGATTTTAAGACTTCCAGACTTTGGTTCTGCCACTGTGAGACTGTAAGTCTTCTAGGTTGTGAGACCATGAGTATGAAAGACTTGCAGATTGTGTGGCAATGAGACTATAATCCCTTGGGACTTTAAACTCTTAAGACTGCAGAATGAGAGATAACAGGACCGCAGACTGTGAGATTGTTTAAATGCAAGATAGACAGGACATTGAGATTATGAGATTTTTAAATGGTGTGTCTGAGAGATTCAGAGATCTACTTTTACTTTCCAGCCTTCCTCCTTTCTCTACTTACCACAAAAATTTCCTTGTAAGAGAGAACAGTTTTTGCATTTGGGGCTCTTTCCCATTCAAATCATACAGGCAAATATACATGTGCATTAAAAGTTCAGAAGGTTATAGGCTTGTTTTTCCCCTGCTCCTTCCCAACCTCAGTAACTGACCCCAAATGTGAAATTTTTCTCTGAATTGCTCACTTAGAAAGGGTCCATCACTCTAGAGTTTAGTTTTTAGGTTCTTTTTGCCCTCTTATCTTCAATGGCTTTAAAGAAAAGTGTGATGTTTTTGTTTTGTTTTTCTGTTGGTTTCTTCACGGTTTAGTGAAAGTGAAGGTCTTTCATATGCTACTTCCTAACCAGATTTTGAGCTTTCATTGAGTTCTTTACTTCAGTTACCATGTTTTTTAGTTTCCATGTGATTTGGTTTTATAATTGACATTTCTCTGCTAAAAGTCTTTCCTTCTTGTCCTCTAATTTCTTGAATAGAATATTAATCTTATTTAAAGTTGTTTGACAACCCCAATATCTTGGTATCCTCTGATTCTATTCTATTGTCTGCTTTTTACTTGCTCTTTGGTCAATCATGTTCTTAAAAGATTGCCATTCTTACTTTGGCAGTGATTGAGCTATGATTTCCCAGTCCAAACCAACCATTTTTTACTCTGCTTTGTGATTCTGGTTTTGGGAATTTGCAAAAAACTGATATGCCAGTTGGATCCCAGTTAGACTATGCCAATAAGGGGCACTAGAATGAGACTGCAAGGATGAAGGGATTTTGTCTTTCCTGTTTGCTTCTTTTTTTCTTTCTTCTTGCTTTCTGTTTCTATCAGCATCACCTTAACAATGTTTCATTTTTCCTAAGCAAACATTTGCTCAAGTAGCAGCAATGGATTCCAGTTTTCAAATTTTATGACAATTAAGAAGTAGCCTCATGTGACTGCTCAGAAGCAACAGCAACACCCAGGTGGAATTTGGGACAACTTGGAGTCTCAGTCCCATTAGAATCATCTTCCAAGCTCAGAGACACCATTAGCCAATCAGCAACCCCGTCTCAGTGTCTCAGTTCTTATCTCAAGGTACCTCTCTTCCAAGCTTCTAAATTATATATTTCCAATCTCTTTCCTTATTCACCTAGTTGTAAGTACAGTAACTGCTTCTGGATTTGCATCCTTTGTGATACTTCAATGTTTTCCTTTGCCTTTTCAGTTTTTAAATCTGTATTTTAAAAGTCTTTATATTAAATTCTTTCTGCTAAAATACTTTCTGTGGTTTCTGCCTTCTAACTGATCCCTGACTGATACACTTGTGCTATTTGCTTTTTATTTCTTTTTTCTTTTTTCCCCTTTATTAGGGAATGTGGCAGTTTGGCATGTTTATGAATTCCAAAAATAGATATTGGATTATGTTTGTAAACTGGTCTGTACCTGGGTGTGATTAAATTACGATTAAGGCTTTGATTGGGCCACCTCAGTAGGACGTTGAGTCCCCACCCCTTTGGTGGGTAGGACTCACAGATAAAACTACACAGCAGAGTAGAGGAGTGAGTTGGAGTTTTGATGCTGAGTTTTGAGCTGGAGCCTAGGAAATAAGCACACAGAGGACCAGAACAGCTGAGCCTGGAGAGAATTGAGCCCAGGGGAGAGAGACAGAGCCGTTTGCCTGATAGTCTACAGCTGGCCTTGTGGAGCGAGCACAGCAGCTGAGCCTGGAGAGTAATGGAGCCTCAGGAAGAGAGGAACCCAAGAAGCCTGAACTCTTGGCAGACATTGGCAGCTATCTTGCCCCAACACATGGCAACAGACTTTGGTGAGGGCAGTAAATTATGCTTTATGGCCTGGTAACTGTAAGCTTCTACCCCAAATAATTACCCTTTATAAAAGTCAACAGATTTCTGGTATTTTGCATCAGCACCCCTTTGGCTAACTAATACAGGGAGATTGTGAATTTACAGAACAACCATGAATAAAATATAGGATTTCCATATACCACCCCACCACCAACACCTTGCATTGGTGTGGAACATTTGTTACAAATTAAGAAAGAATCTCATCAAAATATTATTGCTAACCATGGTCCATAACTTATATTTGGTGTGTTTTTCCATAAACCACCCTATTATTAACACCATGTATTAGTATTGTACATTTGTTATCGTTCATGAGAATACGTTCTCATATTTGTACTGTTAACTACAGTCTGTCATTCACTTCATGGTTCACTGTGTTATACAGTCTAATGATAACACATTTTTATAATTGCACTATTAATTAAAGTCCATGGTTTAAATTAGGGTTCACTGTGTAGTGTAGTTCCATGGATTTAAAAATTTTTTTATACTTGTACCATATAGACAATCTAATATTTCCCCTTTTAATCATGTTCAGATATATATTTCAGTGCTCTTAATTGCATTCACAATGTTGTGTTACCATCACCACCATCCATTACCAAAATATTTCCATCATTCCAAATAGGAGGCCTGTACATTTTAAGCCTTAATTTCACATTCCCTATCCCTACCCCATCCTCTGTTAAACTATATTCTTGATTTTGATTCTATGAGTTTGCTTATACTAATTGTTTCAAATCAGTGAGATCACACAATATTTGTCCTTTTATGTCTGGCTTATTTCACTCAACATGATATCTTCAAGGTTGATCCATGTTACTGTTGATCCATGTTATTGCATGTAGCAGGACTTCATTCCTATTAACAGCTGAATAATGTTACATTGTATGTATATACCACATTTTATACCTAGTAATGGGATTGCCATATCGTATGGTAGTTCTATACTTAGCTTTCTGAGGAACTGCCAATCTTTTCCATAGCTGCTGCACCATTTTACATTGCCATCAACAATGAGTGTTCCTATTTCTCCTCATACTCTCCAATAATTATTATGTTCTGTTGTTGTTTTTTTAAATAGCAGCCATTCTAATGGGTGTGGAATGGCATCTCATTGTGGTTTTGATTTGCATTTCCCTTACGGCTAGTTATATTGAGAATCTTTTCATGTGCTTTCTGGCCATTAGTATATCTTCCTTGGAGAGATGTCTGTTCATGTCTTTTGCCCATTTTTTAAATTGGGTTGTTCGTCTTTTTGTTGTTAACTTGAAGTATTTCTTAATATTTACCAGATATCAATCCTTTATTGGATATGTGGTTTCCAAATATTATCTCCTATTGCATAGGTAGTATAGTAGTCAGTCAAAGAGGTGCTGTTGCAAGGTACCAGAAACCTGCTGGCTTTTATAAAGGGCATTTATTTGGGGTAGAAGCTTACAGTTACAAGGTCCTAATGAGACCAACTCAAGGTTACTTCCTCATCAAACTCTGTTGCACATGTTGAAGCAAGATGGTGGGTGATCTCTACTGGTCTCTTCTACAATCTTCCTCTTAAAGCTCTGAAGGCTCAGTT
>JAQZBX010031846.1:0-26131 GCA_029593785.1 Cabassous unicinctus
ATATATATATATATATATATATATATAAAATGGCTGTGAATTTCCCTCTCAGTACAGCTTTTGCTGCTTCCCATAGATTTTGATATGTTGTATTGTCATTTTCATCCATTTCAAGGTAGTTACTGATTTATTTAGAAATTTTCTCCTTGACCCACTGTTTGTCTAAGAGTGTGTTGTTTAACTTCCATGTCTTTGTGCCTAGTCTGGTTCCCTGGCCCTTACTTATTTCCAGCTTCATTCCATTCTGGTCAAAGTAATTACGTTGTATGATTTCAATCTTTTTGAGTTCATTGAGAATTTTTCTTTGGCTCAGTATGTGGTCCCTCTTAGAGAATGATCCATGTGCACTTGAGAAGAATGTATATCCTGCTGTATTTGGGTTTAGTGTTCTGTATATGTCTATTAGGTCCAGATCCTCTAATGTATTATTCGAATTCTTTGTTTCTTTATCTCTGTCAAGATGTTCTGTCTAATGGTGATAATGGTGTATTAAAGTCCCCCACACTAATTGTAGAGGCATCTCTTTCACCACTTAGTTTTTCTAGTGTTTGCCTTATGTATTTTGAGGTGCCCTGGTTTGGTGCTCAAATGTTTCTGATCTTTCTTCTTGAAAGATTACCCCTTTTTACTAATATATAGTATCCGCCTTTGTCTCCTACAATACTTTTGCATTTAAAGTCTATTTTGTCTGATATTAGTATAGCTACTCCTGCCTTTTTTGGTTATTGTTTGCTTGTAAGATTGTTTTCCAGCCATTCACTTTTAGCCTCCTTGGATCCTCAGGTCTAAGGTGGGTTTCTTGTAGACAGCGTATAGATGGGTCACATTTTCTTATCCGTTGTGCCAGTCCTCTGCCTCTTGAATGGTGAGTTTAATCCATTAACATTCACTGTTATTACTCTCAAGGAATTACTTACATTAGCCATATTTTCTTTGGTTTTATGTATGCCATATGTTGTTTTTATTTTCTTTTTGTCTTTTTAGTTCTTCTTACACTCTCCTCCAACTCTCTCTCTCCTTAACCTGCAGAATTTCCTTTAATATTCCTTGAAGGGCAGGTTTCTTATTGGTGTACTCTCTTATTTTCTTTTTATCTGTGAATATTTTGAATTCTCCGTCATTTTTGAATGCCAGCTTTGCTGGATATAGAATTCTTGGCTGGAAGTTTTTCTCTTTTAGTACTTTGACTATATCATACCATTGCCTTCTTGCCTCCTTGGTTTCAGATGAGAAATCAGCACTTAATCTTATTGAGCTTCCCTTGTATGTGATGGTTCTCTTTTTCTCTTGCTGCCTTCAGTATTTCCTCTTTTTCTTGAGCATTGTACAGTTTGACAAGTATATGTCTTGGAGTAGGCCTGTTGGGATTTATACTGTTTTGGGTGCACTGCGCTTCCTGGATATGTACATCCATCTCCCTCAATAGGGTTGGGAAATTTTCAGTCATTATTTCTTCCAACACTCGTTCTGTCCCCTTTCCCTCTTCTTCTCCCTCTGAGATGCCTATAATGTGTGTGTTTGTGAATTTTGTGTTGTCGTTCTAATCCCTACATCCCTGCTGGATTTTTTCTGTCTTTTCCTCTATCTTTTCTACTATCTGTTTGATTGCTGATGTACTGTCTTCCACTTCGCTAATTCTTTCCTCTGCCTGTTCAAATCTGCTATTATGTGCTTCCAGTGTCTTTTTGATTTCTTGGATTGTGCCATTCATCACCATCATATCTGTTATTTTTTTATATGTGTTTATAATTTCTTCAGTATGTTCTCCCAGTGTCCTCTTAATATCCTTAATCTCTTCCTTCACTTCATTAAGTTGCTCCATGATATTTGTTTGGACAGCTTTGATTACTTGTTCAGTGTTCTGTATCTCTTCTTGGTTTTTGGTTTGTTCGTTGGACTCGGCCATGTCTTCCTGTTTCTTGATGTGGTTTCTAATTTTTTCTTGCTGTCTGGTCATCTTTTTAACTTGATGGGTTCATTCAGTCGATTCGCTTCTCTCTCTACTCTAGGGTTTTATTTTGCTGCTGTTTTTGTATGTGTGTTAAGTTTTCTCTTTGACTCTTTGTTCTTGTTCTATTTCCTCACTATTTTTCTCTTTTCCCTTCAAGGAAAAAGATTAGGGCCAGAGAAAGTGAAAGACATAAGAAAAGAAAAAGGATAATAGTAATAATAATAGTTAAAGTTAGAAGAAGAACCGTATAAGACCTAGGAAAATGAATATTTAACTCATGTAAGCAGTGTAGAGTAATAGGAATAAAAAAGTGGAGTACCTACAATAAAATTGGAAACAGAATAGAGCACAATATATGGAATAAATTAAAAGGCCAGAATGATGATGAGAGAGGGAAAGAGAAAAGAACAGACAAAAAAGAAAAATAGTTAATAAATGAAAGAAAACAGAATAGATGAGATAGGAATAAAAATGAGAAAAATTGAGGACTAAATAAAGAGAGGTGGAGTGTAAGAATGACAACAGAAAGCAGAAGATAGAAAGATGAAGGAAGGAAAAGAGATTGCATTGGTAGACAAAATCAGTATACATAGAAAAGGGGAAATCAAGGAAGAGGAAACACAAGAAACAAGAAACAAGCCAGCAGCACCTAATTAAAGAAAAAAAAAGGGATGGGAAGAAGAGGAAAGAAAAATAGGAAAACAAAACGAAACAAACAAACAAAACCCAAAAATACAAGCATGCAGTCAAACAAAAGCTAAGGAAGAACATCCTTCCCTCTTAGGCTCCTGTGGAGCTTCTCAGGCTTATGGTATTCTTCAATTCATTACCCTGCAGCATTTCCTCTGCAGGTTTTGAAGTGGGTTTTTAAAGTAGTTAAATTTTTAGAGAAAGTAACCTTTTTTTTTTTAGGAAAAATAAGAGACCCAATAGACGTTAATATAAAAATAATGTCTATGTTTTCCCTGTTCTAAAGTATCAGCTGGATGTTTGATATCTTGGTGGATCACTACTCTAAGAGGAGCCAGGAATCAAACTAGGGACCTTGTATATTCAAGGTGGAAACTCCTCCACTGAAGCAAACTTTCTTGTTGGGTCAGTTAGCTCTTCAGAAAGCTGCCTAGTCACTTTCCCTTGGACATGTTGACTGTTTGCAGTTAGATAAATTCCTTCTGATTAGGAGTCTGTTCCTTCCCCCTTTCTGTTCTTATTGCTTTTTCTCCTAGGGCAGCAGGACACAATACCTGTGTGAGGGGATTCCCCCTCACCTCTCCAGATTAGGTTTAGTTCCATTTTGAAATTCAAATGGGACCGTGGTGACTGAACTCACTGCAGAAAAATGACCCTCATCCCTCTTCCAGACCACCCTCTTCTCCCAAGGGACCCTAAATAGGCTCTTGGAAGCTTATTAAGCACTTCCTATTGCCCGCCTCCCTTAGGGGGGTTGAAATTTTGATAGTTTTCAGCATGGGACTATTCAATTGCCTGACTCCACCCTCTTCAGGCCAAATTTCTCTATCCCAGGGTGGTTAGGTAAATCAGGCTGCCTCAGCAGATTCGCCTCTCCCCTCTTCCTTGTGCCACGTTGAGACAGCTAGTATGTTCCTCAAAGCTCAAAGGGATCCAGGCAACCAAACCCACAGAAAGGAAACCCTTCTACACCCTTCATCAGAACCCTCCCACTCTTGGAGAATGCTCCTTCCCACTGGATCACTGGTGGGAGTTGGGGCTTGAGGCTCGCAGTGGCTTTTCCTTGAGATTGGGGCTTAGCTATCCCACAGTTTCCATCCTCAGAGGCAAGAAACTCAGGGTTTTACCTTGAGCAATTTATCTCTTTGTCCAGCTCTTTGCAGATCGATGCCCTGAAGCCTCCTGCTCTGTCAGTTCCCCAAACAGCTCACTTGGGCAGGATCTTGCCCCCACTTAGCTGTTTTTTGCAAGAGAGATGGTGAGTCCACACTTGTTGCCTGGATCCCTATAATCCTTTTAATACACTGTTGGGTTGGGTTTGCCAGTATTTTTTTGAGGAATTTTGCATCAATATGCATAAGGAAGATTGGTGTATAATTTTCTTTTCCTGTCTTTGGTGTCATATATCAGCCTCATTGAATGAATTAGGAAGTAATCCCTCCTCTTCTTTTTTTTTGAAGAGTTTGAGAAGGGTTAGTGATAAATCTTTAAATGTTTGATAGAATTCAGCAGTGAAGCCATCTGTCTTCGATTTTCCTTATTGGAAAGATTTTTATTCCTAATTCAGTCTCATTACTTGTTATAGGACATTTATGGTCTTCTATTTCTTCTTGCACCAGCAAGGAATTTATCCATTTCATCCATTTTTTTCTAATTTGATGGCATATAATTGTTCATAGTACCATTTTATAATCCTTTTTATTTCTGAAAGTTTGGTAGTAATACCCCCACTTTCATTTCTGACTTTAATTATTTGTGTCCTCTCTCTCTTTTTCTTTGTCAGTCTAGATAAAGGTTTCTTAGTTTTATTGATATTTTCAAAAAATTTTTTGATTTTGTTGATTCTCCCTATTGGTTTTCTATTCTCTATTTTATTCATCTCTGCTCTAATCTTTACTATTTCCTTCCTTCTACTAACTTTGAGTGTAGTTTACTCCTGACCTAGTTGAGTTGGCTGTGAAGATAGGTTATTGATTTGTGACCTTTCTTCTTTTTAAATATAGGCATTTAGAACTATAAATTTCCCTCAGAGTGTTGCTGCCTTCACTGCATCCCATAAGTTTTGGTATGTTATATTTTTTCTTTGCTTCATCTCAAGATATTTCCTAATTTCGTTTGTGATTTCTTCTTTGACTCATTGGTTGTTTAATAGTGTATTGTTTAATTTCCATATTTTTATAAATTTTCCAGTTTTCCTTCTGTTATACCTAGCTTTATTGCATTGTGATCCAAGAAAATACTTCATATGATTTCAATACTTTTAAATTTAATAAGATTTGATTTGTGCCCTAACATATATTCTATGCTAGAAAATATTTCATGTGCACTTGAGAAGATTGTGTATTTTGCTTTTGTTGAGTGAAACATTCTATATATCCATTAGCTCTAGTTAGTTAATAGTGTTCAAGTCCTCTATTGCTATATTGATCTTCTGTTTAGATATTTTATCAATTCTTTGATACATTGAAATCTTTAGCTATTCTTGTGGTACTATCTTATTTCTCCCTTCAATCTGTCAATTTTTGTTTCATGCATTTCGAGGCTTTGTTGTGAGTTGAATATATGTTTATAATTGTTATATCTTTTTGTATTGAAACTTTTATCAATATAATATCCTTCTTAGTCTCTTGTAATCTTTTTTGACTTAAAGCATATTTTGTCTGACAATATATAGCCACTCTGGCTCTATTTTCATTACTGTTTATATGGAATATCATTTCTACCCTTTTACTTTCAACCTCTTTATGTTTTTGTACCTAAAGTGAGTCTCTTATAGACAGCATACATTTCATTCAATCTACCAATCTCTGTCTTTTAATAAGGGAGTGTAATTCATTGACTTTTAAGATAATAATTGAGACAGGAAGATTTAAAATGTTATTTCATACATTTGCCTGTTATATAGGAGGGGAAAAAGCAGTTATAAACCAAAAATACAATAATAAAGGATTTTATGTTTATCTATGTAATTACCTTTACAAATGTTCTTTATTTCTTCTTGTGGCTTGGAGTTATTATCTAGAGTCCATTTATTTCAGCTGAAGGACTCCCTTTAGCATTTCTTATAGGGCCATTCTTCTAATAATGAACTCTTTTCAGCTTTTGTTTATCTGTAAGATCTAGAACAAGACAAACATGCCTGCTGTCATCCCTGTTTTTCAACATTTTACTGGAAGTTCTAGTCAGAGCTGTCAGGCAAGAGGAAGAAGTAACAGGCCTCCGAATTGGAAAAGAAGAAGCTAGTTATTTCTATCAGCAGATGACGTAATCCTGTATATAGAAAATCCCAAAGAATCCATAAGAAAGCTACTAGAATTAATAAGCAAATTCAGCAAAAAGTTGCAAGAAACAAGATAAACATGCAGAGTCAGTTGAGTTTCTGTACATCAAAAACAACCAATCTGCAAAGGAAAGCAGGTAACTTCCACTTACAATAGCATCTAAAAGGATAAAAAATTTACATATTAATACTTTTTAACCAAGAAGGTGAAAGACTTCTTTGCTGAAAACTATAAAACATTGTTGAAAGATATTAAATAAGACCTAAATAAATAGAAAGATACTCTTTGTTCATGGGTTGAAAGACTTAACATTATTAAGATGTTAATACTACCTAAAGCAACCTACAGATTCAATACAATCCTTATCACAATTCCAGCAGCTTTTTTTGTAGAAATAGAAAAGGTATCCTCAAATTCATATGGAATTGCAAGGGACCCCAAATAGCCAAAGCAATAGAAAAAGAACTAAGTTGGAGGACTCATAAGTCCCTATTTCAAAATGTACTACAAAGCTACAGTAATTAAAACAGTGTGGTGCTGTCAGAAAGAGACATTTAGGCCAGTGTAAATGATAGTCCAGAGATAAATCCACATATCTATGGCTAGTTGATTTTTTGACAAGGATGCTAAGTCCATTCAGTGGGAGAAAATAGTCTCTTCAGCAAATAGTGCTGGAAAAACTGGAAATCCTCATGCAAAAAGAATGAAGGTGTACCTTTACCTCTTACCATATACAAAAATTAATCTCACATGGATCAATGGCTTAAAAACTATAAAACTCTCCTGAAGAAGTCACAAACATGCCTAGTGGCTACCTCCCAGCCCCTACCTACCCACCACCCCTGCTCCCTTTTCTGTTGTGTGCATATGTTTCAATATATTTCCATTCTGTAACCCAGGAGAAATGTTAGGCCTAATGGAATGGTCTGAGCATACCTTAAATTTGCAAGTGCAATCTGGAATGGTTCCAGCAGCTCATCAGGGTGGGGACTCTCAGTGGCAGGCCCCCTACCCCTGGGGTTGGATAACTATCCTGCCTTCAGGCAGCATAGATTTATCTCTCACCTCTGAAGTGAAGTGGGGCATGTGGAGTGGCAGTCCTCTTACCCTGACCCAAGCTCTTGGCCTCCCCAGGAGATTGGCTACCATGGGATTTCTTCCCTTGCTCTTTTGGACCCTGTGTTGTATAAGTAATAAAGCAGTCATTTGCTGAAAGTTTCTTTTGTGCCTGAGCCTGTGTTCCTATGCACTGTATAACAACTTGCTGCAAACTCTTAGAATATGTATAGGGAAATACCGTCAGACCTGGTAGTTGGCAGTGGATTTTTAGATTTTACCAAAATCTTAAGCAAAAAAGGAAAAATTAGGTAAAATGGACTTCACCAAAATGAAAAATTAAAAACTTTTGGGTAAATACATAGAAATGGGATAGTTAGGTCATATGATAATTCTATGTTTAACTTTCTGAGGAACCACCAAACTGTTTTCCACAGTGACTGCACCATTTTATATTCCCACCAGCCATGCACAAAGGTTCCTATTTCCCTGCATCCTCACTAACACTTATTTTCAATTTTTTAAACAATAGCCATTCTAGTGGGTATGAAGGAGTATCTCATGGTTTTGATTTTGATTTCCCTCATGGCTGTTGATGTTGATTATGTTTTCATGTACTTCTTGGCCATTTGTACATCCTCTTTGGAGAAATGTTTATTCAAATTCTTTGACCTTTTAAAATTGGGATATCTTTTCATTTCTTGATAATGTCCTTAAAATTTTTTAATTTTGATGAAATCCACTTATAAAAATTTACATGCTTATACATTACGAACCTAGAACTATTGATTTATCATACTTTTTCTGCATTTATATTTTAGCTCCTGTAGCAAGTAATAAGTGGAGTTACAAGCCAAAAAATACAATAGTACTGGCGTTTATATTCACGTCATTGCTTTTACTGGAGATTTATATTTCTCCATGTGGCTTTGATTTATCGTCTAGTGTCCTTCCCTTTCAAACTGAAGAACTCCCTTTAGCATTTCTTGTAGGCCAGTCTTATGATGAGCTCGCCCAAATTTTGTTATGTGGGAATTTTAAAATTGCTCCCTCATGTTTGAAAGACAGTTTTGCCAGATACGGAATTCTTCCTTTGCAGTTTTCCTTTTCCACACTTAACGTGTCATCCCACTGTGTTCTTGCCTTCATGGTTTATGATGAGAACTTGGCACTTAATCTTATTGAGCCTCCCTTGTATCTGACACATTGCTTGTCTTGCATCTTTCAGGATTCTTTCTTTCTTTGACATTTTACAGTTTGTTATGTGTCTAGGTTTGTGTATTTGGGTGTATCCTGTTTGGAGTTCATTGAGCTTCTTGGATGTGGAGATTCATGTCTTTCATTAAATTTGGGAAGTTTTCAGCCATTATTTCTTTGAATATTCTCTATGCCATTCTTCTGGGACTCACACAATGCATATATTGGTATGCTTGATAGTGTCTCACAGGTCTTGCAGGCTCTATTCACTTTTCTTTGCTCATTTTTCCTTCTGCTCCTCAGACTGTATAATTCCACTAGTCTAAGCTTCTTTCATTTTCCAGCTCTGATCTGCTGTTGAACCTCTCTAGGGAATTTTTTATTTCTGTTACTGTGGTCTTCAGCTCTTTGGTTTCTTTTCAAGATTTCTATCTATCTATTGATATTCTGTTTGTGTTCATCTCTTATTTTCCCAGTGTCCTTTACTTCTTTGTCAGCATTTTCCTTTAGCTCTTTGAGCATATTTAGGACTGTTTAAATAGTTCTTTGTATGGTATTTTCCAGGTTTGGTCCTCCTTGTTGATGGTTTCTAATGCTTTATCTGTTCCTTTTCATGGACCATTATTTCTTATTTATTTGTATCTTTTGTAATATTTTGTTGCAGCCTGGACTTTTTGATATTTGCATTATTATCTGTGGAATTTAGACACTGAAGCATTTCTTTCTTAAGCTTATATCTTGCTCATGTTATGACAGGTTTCCTTAAATACCAGGAGCTCACAAAAAAAGACAACACCTTCTTTAGTATTTGCAGATTGGCCTGTATGAGTACTCTTCTTCAGAGCTTGGCCAGTACATTGAGTTTCAAAAAGAGCCCAAGGCAAAAATCATAGGAACTCCCCAGTCTTTTCTGTGTATGCATCTTGTCCAGGGCATGCTTGTATGGCCCTAGGTCCCCCTATTTACAAGAATCCAAATACCCTCTTTTCCCCAGCAAACTGTACTTCCTCATGGTCCTTTGTGCAACACTGTATACTCCATAGCCTGCAATCCTTTGCCACATGCAGCTGCAATTTGACTGTTCTCCTATAGTATTCTATTGGGGATCCCTGTGATCCACCTCTACATGCAGGGCAAGTTCTGGGATGGCAAGCCTGCAATGTGTGTCCTGGTTCAGTACCTCAGGCACTACCTGAATAGAGGCACACACATACATGCACCCAGTATGTGCATGAGGTTTGCTCTGCAGAGTGCTGTAGAACCAGCACAAAGGACTTACCCTGGAAACATGGGTGGGCTCTATACTGAACTGGTGTAGGGATGGGTGCATGGCCAAGGGCTCCACAAGGAGGTTTCCTTGGAGCTTTGAGACAGATGTTTCTGCCAGTTGTTGCTGTTTTTTCCAAAGCTTCTGTGGGATACGTAGCCCTGGAGCATCTCACTCTGCCATCTTGATTGGGGTCCTCCCCATTTTTGATGGAATTCTTGGTTGGCAGTATTTTTATCTTTTGTAATTTTAAAAATTTCATTCACTGCCTTCTGACCTCCATGGTTTCTTCAATAAATTGGTAATCTTGTTGAAGATTCCTTGACTGTGATGAATCACTTCTTTCTTGCTGCTTTTAGGATTCTCTCTTTGTCTTTGGTATTTGACATTTTGACTATAATGTGTCTTGGTGTAGATATTTTGAATTTATCATACTCAGAATTTGCTATGCCTTTTTAACGTGTATATTCATGTCTTTCATTAAATATGGGGAGTTTTCATCCATTATTTTTTCAAATATTCTTTCATCCTGTTTCTTTACTTTTCTTTTGGGGATACTCACAGTGTATATCTTGGTATGCTTGATCGTGTCCTGCAGGTTTCCAGCCCCTGCTCACTTTTCTTCGTTCTTTATTCTTTCTGCTCCTCAGCCTGGATTATTGCAATTGTCCTATCTTCAAGGTCACTGATTCTTTTTCCTCGCTGTTTATAGCTACTGTTGAAACACTTGTCTTAGTTTCTTAGTTGCTAAAACAAATACTATCCAGTGGGTTGGATTAAACAATGGGAATTTATTGGCTCATCGTTTTGAGGTTGGGGGATGTCCAAAATTGAGCCCTCAGCAAGTCGATGCTTTCTTCCCAGAGACTGGCGTTCTGGAGCCAGCTGCTGGTGATTCTTGGATTCTTGGCTTTTCCATCAGACGGCAATATTCTCTCTTTTTTTCCTGGCTTCTCTTGATTTCTGGCTTCTTCTCACATGGCTTTCTCTCTCCATGTTCAATTTCTTTTGCTTATAAGGACTTAGGCCATATTGGATTAAGGCCCACTCTCATTCAGTTTGGAAACACCTTAACTAATAATTCTCCAAAGGTCCTGTTTACAAAAGGGTTCACACTCACAGGGCCAGGAGTTGGGACCTAAACATGCCTTTTGTGTAGGACATTTATTCAACCTCCAGTAACATTCTAGTGAATTTTTATTTCATTTATTTTTCTCTTCAGCTGCAGAATTTCTGTTTGGTTCTTTTTAAAAATTTCTACCTCTGTTCAGAATTCCTCCTTTTGTACACGTATCTTTGTCTGATTTCCTTTAGTTTTTTGCCCATTTTTTTTTCTCTTTAGCACATTGAACTTATTTAGGAAAGTTGACTTAATGTCTTTGATTAGTAATTGCAATGTCTGAACTTTCTTAGGGATGGTTTCTTTCACTTCATTTCTTTGCTCTAAATGGACCACCTTTTCATGTTTCTTTGTGTGCCTTGTGGTTTTTGTTGAAATCTATATATTTGAATATTTTAATGTGTTAATTCCAGAAGTCGAATTTTCCCCTTTCTCCTGGGTTTGGTGAGGTTTTCTCTTATTGTTGAAGGTTGTAGTAGCCCATTTGTTTAGTGAGTTTTCTATGCAATTTTGTAAATATTGTATTCCTGGATGCATATAGTCATTTATATATTGTCCGTCCCTTTAGTATGTGTTCATCTAGTATTATGACAGAGATTTCTTTGGATGCCTTATAAATTCCTTCAGATACACAGATACTCTGAATGCCCCAGGAAATTCTCCACAGCTTTCCTTCCAGACTGCAGGCACTCAGTCATGTAATCTTTTGCCCCAGTCTTCTCCTATTTAATTGTTCTCTTACAGTGTTTTAGTAACCCTGCCTTCTGCATCTCAGCCCAGAGTAAGTTCTGAGACAGGTGATATTAACATGAACATCTTGCATCAGTTTTTCAGATTGTCATGAGACATCTTGGAACAGACATACATACACCCCAGTCTGTGAATGAGGTTGTCACTTTCCCCTTCAGACCCATGGTTGGGAGCTGTACTAGGAGCACAAGCTGCTAGTGGAAGAAGAGCTAGTAAAATCTCCATAATGCTTTCCTACCACTTAAAAAAAGTGATTAGAGCTTTATTATAGTAAAAGTGTAGAAATCAACCAAAAGAAGAGATACATAGTGCAAAGTTTGGGAGGGTCTCAACTGCAAGCTTCCATTTCCTCTCCATGTGGAGTCTGGACACATTATCCTTCTGGCACAGTGATGTATCTTCTCAATCATACAAGCTCTACCTGAGCTTCAAGTGTCCCAATTTTATATGGGATCTCATGTCATAGGCATGATTGATAGAATAAATGTCTGTATTTTTTCCCTCTTACTTTTAAGTTGCCTTTTTCTTGATTCATTGTTTTCTTGGTTGCTGTACATCTTTAACTGTTTTCCAGAATTCTGAAAAGGTTGATTCTACTAATTACTACCTGTTTTTTAGTGTTTCTTTAGAGGGACAGGATTTTGGAACCTCTTACTCTGCCTTATTTCCATCTGTTTCTGTGTTTCCACCCAGTTTGTTTGTTGTGGCAGCTGTAGGAATCTTAAGACAGTACACATATACCACATAACTGTTTATATGTTTATCCATTGATGGATATTTGCATTGTTCCACTTTGTATTATAAATAATGATGTTATGAAAATTCACATACAAGATTTTGTTTGAACATCTGTTTCAGTTCTCTTGGATGTATACCTTGGAGTGGAATTGTTGTGTCATACGGTGATGCTGTGTTTAATTTTTTGAGTAACCACCAAACTTTTCCACAGTGGCTGCAGCACTTTTACATTCCTACCAATAAATGCACAAGGGTGCCTCACTAGCACCTTTATCAAAAGTCAGTTGAAAGATGCTCTTGCATAGTTTGTAACAAATGTTTCACAACAATGCAAAGTGTTGGTGAGGGGTGATGTATGAGACCCTTCTATGATGTTTATTTTGTAAGTTCACAATCTTTACTATACACTTATTGTTTATGCATGTTCATGTATGAATGATATACTTCAATAAAAATATATTTTTTAAAAAGTCAATTTAAAAAACAAAAATAAAATAAAATAAACTTAAAAAAAAGTCAGTTGGTCGTTCATGTATGGGTTTATTTCTGGACTCCCAATTATATGACATTTATCTATAGATCTATTCTTCTGTTAGTAATACACGGCTATAATTACTATAACTTTGTAATAAGTATTAAAATCAAGAAATGTGTATCCTCCAACTTTGTTCTTTTTTTTTAACCTTTTGAAGATTTTAATGCTCAGCTTTGATAAACACAACCAAGTTTTCTTCCCATTTTCTGATGTATTGCAAAATGTACTAGCTTTAAAAATATGCATTCTTTAGCTTTTTCATATACTTTTTTCCCCCTTATCTTTCAAAACTGAGCACTGGGTGTTTTTAAGGTAAAAATTGTTACATATATGTACATTTTAATTGTACATTTTAGGAAGATACAAAATCCATGATATTTCAATGTTTAGTAACTCATAGTGTATTTATAAAATGAAAAGCCCTCATCAAAATACACTTTTCACTGGGAAAAATAAATAAGACAGACAAATGGATCTACACAAAGTAAAAATTTTGGTAGATTTCAGTTTGGTACACAGTCCGTATCAAGCATATTTGCCCTTATTTTCACAGAGCTGTTCAACTTCCGAGTTAAGAATTTTTTGAATATTTTAAATAAAGATTTTATTATGTTATTTGTTTTTCATTCCACATCATCTTCAGCCATGCTCTGTACACTTACAATTCTCTGACTAATTGTTGGGAGCTTAGTCAGAAGCATCTGGAACACTGGTGGTGGAAGAGTTTGCTGTAAAACTTGCAATAACTGCTGTGGCTGTCCATACACAGCAATTGCATGTGTCAAATGGTCCACACCCTTCTCATATTCACCTTGGGCTAGTAACTTTTCACCAAGTTGTATTCTTTAAGGAAGAATTTCTGAACAGCTTCAGCATCTTTAAGATCAGATAACTTGGAAAGCCCAGCTCTCTTGGCAAGTTTCTGCTTCTTTCTTCGCTCTTGCAGCCTTTTCTTGAAACTGGGGCCACTCCATCTCTTGCAGTTGAAGTAAATACAGTACCCCTCATGCATTGGCTGCCATGGCGCTGTTCCAACCCACTGTTTTCTCTCGACAGTTGAGTGAGTGTAGAGGGCGGCGGCGGCAGCCTGTGAAGTAGCTGTTGGTCGCCAACCCTCAAAAGGGAAGGCCTGCTCTTTTTTGAAATTGTTTTGACTATTTGGAGTTCTCCTTCATTTTGAATGATAATTTTTCCAGATACAGAATTCTCTGTTGACAGTTTTTTCTTTCGTCAATTTGAATATGTCATTCTGGTCTCCATAGTTTCTGATGAGTAAGCAACTGTTACTCTTTTGATTGTCCATTTTATTCTCTTTACTTCCCTTTTTGCTTTCAGAAGTCTCATTTTCTTTGACTTTTGTGTCTTGGTGTAGATCTTTTTGATTTTATTCTACTTGGGCTTCATTAATCTTCATGGGTATGTAATGTTGGTCAGAATGTGAGACACCTAAAGAGACATCAACTCCAGTAAAGTTGTGGGGGTTGCCAGAAAAAACACAACTCAAACAGGTTCTGATAGAAAGACATTTTACTCACATAGAGAAGAGAACGAGTAAGGTCATCTTTACTAGCAGATGTCAATTCCGTCAGCAGATCTCAATCCATGGCTGATGCAGGGAGGTGTTCCTGCTCAGCACTCCTCTCTTGTGTTTGTGTCCCGTAGCTGAGGAACTCCATTCATTCCCATCAGAGACAGATAAACCAATGGGGTGTGAGCTGGATATCATAAAACATGCCCACTGGAATTAGGACAATAGGAGAAGGAATGTACTGCCAGTCACTTTATCTACTAAGGGATTGTTTTTTCCTGCCAGGTTGACACACCTGGTCCTGAGCACAGGATGTATTTGTGAGTCTTAGGAAAAGGTGACAGGTCACGCTAGGACTGCCTGTGGAGCGGGTTGCTACAATGATGCTTCGCAAGAATACAGGCTTATGGACACAACTGAAACTTGCAGCAAATGACCTCTTTATTACTTGAACAGCACAAAGAGTTCAGAAGGGCAAATCTTACACAGCACAGAGTCAAAAACAGGGGAAGAAGTCCCATCATAGCCAGTCACCTGGGGTGGCTGAAAACCTCTCTGGGTCAGGGTTGATGGATGGTAGCTCTTCAAGTCTCAAATCATGCCAGAGAAGAAAGACAAATCTATATTGTTTGAGTGTGGTATTAATCCACCTTGGGGGAGGAGGCCCTTTCACTGAGAATTCCTGCCTTGATTAGCATCTGGGTCTGCTACTTCCTGGTTTCTGGGTTTAAGGTCTGGTCTGGCCTTTTCATAAGACTTAACATCTTCCCCAAATTGTGGAGTGGAAACAGCACAGTAGAAGAGGAGGTGGGGAGTAGGTGAGGACTGGCAGGTGGCCATTTAGTGTATGTTTGTGACTTTTCCAGAGAAGAAGGTGAGGTTAGGTGAGGTCTAGGTGATGGCTGCTTAACAGTGGTGTGTGGCCTTTTTGACCAGGCCCAGCCTACTACTTCACATTATTTTTCTATAATATAAGCCCACCTCCCACCTTTGACTGAGGGCAGAGAGGGGTCAGGCTTGCCAACCCATTTCCTTCAGCAATATTGGCAGTAAAGTTTTGGGAATACCAGCATTTGCAGCACATTAGGAAGACTTTACTGATGCATGCTATTACCCTTAGGAGGGTGATCAGGCTTGTCTGAAGTAATGGTTGTTTCCATCCTCCCCTACCCCCTAGGAGACAGCTAAAGAGGCCCCACATAGAATCTATTTGTCAATGTGATTATCAGACACTATTGTGGCTTAGAGAGCCTCATAATTTTTGCTAAGCCTGAAGGGCTTATGTTGTGAACTCAAAAGTGGTTGACAGATTACACATTATATGTTCACCAGTTGTGGTGGTTTGAAGCTATATGCTCCCCAGAAAAACATGTTCTTAAATTTAATCAATTCCTGTGGGTGTGAACCCATTTTGAGTAGGACCTTTTGATGAAGCTACTTCAGTTAAGGTGTGACCCACTTCAATCAGAAGGGGTCTAAATCCTCATTTCTTTATAAGAGAATGAAGTTAAGATGAAGAGAGAGAAAGCCACAGATACAAGAAGCTGAAAACAACCAAACCCAGAAGAGAAGGAAGAGACCAGCAGAAAATGCCATGTGCCTTGCCATGCGGCAGAAGAGCTAAGGATCGCTGGTAGCTGGTCTTCAATAAGAAAGCAGAGCCCTGATGATGCCTTGATTGGGAAATTTTCTTGTTCTAAAACTGTAAGCTAATAAATTCCCATTGTTTAAGCTAACTCATTTCATGGTATCTGCTTTAAGCCGCCTAAGAAACTAAAACAATGGTGAACAAACTGGAAATATGACTGAGCCATTTGTTAGTTTCATTGCACCGAGAGTTGTTGCATCTCAACATGTTGCAGAAGAATGCACAGACAAAGGCTGTGCTGTTACACTTATAGGTACTTCATAGTGTCAGTCTAAATGTGAGGTAGGGAAGATCAGCTACTCTAGCATCAATATGGACTTGGCAAAAAGGAGAGAGAGAGTGAAGTTTCAGATGTTAAATGCAGCCATAAGGCAGGTTCCTTGCTGCCAGTATGGCCCAGGGCAAATCTGTAGAAAACAAGAGAGATGGGAGTGAGAACTTCTGGGGAAGATTGTGGAGTAGGGAGTTCCAGCACTCAGTCCTTTCATCAAAACAGTTATTAAAAGGCAAGAATAATCTGAAACAATGGTTTTGAAACTCCAGACACCAGGAGAACATTGTACAGCTTTAAGGAAAAAGTGGGAGGAAGAGGCTGATAAATTGTGGTAAGAACTATAAATTGCTCTCTCTCCTTGGCAACTACTGGCACCCATCTCCCACTCTCACACACATTGCTTCAGGGTCTGGTACCTAGCTAGCTGCTGGTGATGGAAAGGGTTGTAAAAATCATCTTCCTGAAGAATGGGTGGACATGGCCAATGACTGATCACAGCTTTTGATTAGCAAATTCAGATTGCTGGGTACCACCTCTGAGGGAAGCTGTTTTTTCAATGCAGCCCTGGGAAAAGGTGGTGACAACCATTGTTTCAACTCTCCCTGGACCAGGGGTGGAGGCAGTGGAGATTTAAAGATGCAGGGCTTCCTCAGGGATGTGGGAGACAGTTAGGTGAAGGGGATGCATTTGCTGAGCAGGCCATGAAAGCTCAGCTTTGGGGAGCCATCAGAGAAGCTTTTGGGACCCTCCTGGATCCCCTTCACAGGACACTTTGGAGCATTCTGCACCCCCTTTGTGGGCCCCCATCCTGTGTTGGCTGGGAAAGACTGATTTGGGAGAAATCCTCTCTGGGGTGACCTGCCTCTCAGAATTTGCTGTCCAGGCAAAAGCAGCATGAGACATTGAAAGGATTGAAAAAACTATAGAGGCATATAGACTGGGACAAAGACCTGCCAACTTCAACTACTAGGGAGAGTGGGGTATATTCACTAGGAAACCAAAGCGGCAACCAAACTCATGTAAACCTGGGAGCCCTAAAACAAATAACAAGCAAAAGTCCAGGACAAGAGAGGTCTAGAAAGACAGGAAAAATTCTGCACAATACATTCACTGTAGGCAGACCTTCCTGAAAGAAGGGCTGAAACTGAAGAAAATCTGTCCTATTACCAGCTGGTTATTAAGCCAAGAAATGGATATCCCAAGGAGTAAATCCCCAAGTTAACATTTTAAAATACTAAAGAGTACAGTGTGCAACAAGAGTAAAAGACAAACAGGAAATTATGGCTCATTCAAAGTAAGATAATTAAATTCCAGAAAACAACAATGAAGAAGACAAGAATGTGGACATACTGAGCAAAGTCTTTTAAAAATGATCTCAAAAATGTAAAAAGGAAGGGGAGACTTCCGGGAAGATGGCAGACTAGAAAGACATGGGACTCTTCGCTCCCAAAAAATATAGCCAGAGGATAGGCAGAAATGGCCTGGAAAAAAATCTAGGGTTTAGGACACCCAGGGGAGCCTGGACACCACCCAGAAGAGAGAGGGGCAAAGGAAAAGAATCGTGATGACAAAACTGAATTAAAAGCTGCAACTGCTGGTATCCTCCCCCATCCTAAAGACACTTCGAATTCTCAGGCCTTGGGGCCAGCATTTACAAACAAAGGGGGCCCTAAGGATCCACCTCCCCAGGAAAGGGGAGAGAGAGGGTCACAGCCTAAGACTCAGCTTTTGACCCTTAAAATTGGTCTACTGTGTCCCATGAGCCAATCCAGGTTGGGTGGGGCCGTGCTTTGTTTGCCTTGGGAGCCAGCAAGGGACTAAAGACATTCGACCCTCTCAACCTCCCTCTCTACTGACCAGGACTGGTTGTTGAGGATACAGAGGAGAGTGGAATTATTTCCTACAAGAGAAAAGGAGGGGGCTGCCAGCAAAGGCTGGAGAACTGCCTCTGAGAAAGTTTGAATTACGAGGCTTTTAGCCTCCAGGCAGGATCCTCTATCACACTGATCTGGTCCATGTTGCAGTGAACACACTATGACCAGGCTTTGAACTGAGATGGCTGCCAAAGAGTGCCATCTGTTGGCGGACCAAAGGAATGCATGTGAGGAAATTAAGAGTAAATAAGTAAGAAAGGCTTCTTCTGGACTTTGCAGCCTCCCTCCCCAATGCCCTTGGAAGTCGGTCTGCAACCCATTACTGGGTCCAATGCCCAGATTTGAGCAACTAACAGGGACAATTCTAAACACCCAGAACAGGTTGAACCAAGAATCAAAGAGCAGCAGTAACACACAGCCACCTGCCACCAAATCGTTATGAAAGAGAGAAACTGAACATCTGAGTAACCTCACCAACCTAATCAGATACCTAGACATCAGCAAAAAGTGACAAGCTATACTAAGAAAATGGAAGAGCTGGACCAAGAAAGGGAATATATCAAAGTCCCAGAAGAGACAAAGGATTTGAGACAATCAGCCAGATTCACACAAATTTCCAAAATCAAATTAATGAGTTGAAAGACAGTATGGCTAAAAAGATAAAGGACAACAAGAAGACACTGAGTGAGCATAAAGAAGAATTTGAAAGCATGAATAGAAAAGTAACAGCTAATTGGAATGAAAGACATGATAAGGTGAGATAAAAAACACACTAGAGGCATACATGAATAGAAAAGTAACAGAGCTTATGGGAATGAAAGACATGATAAGGTGAGATAAAAAACACACTGGAGGCATACAACAGCAGACTTGAAATGATAGAAGAAAGAATAAGTGGTACAGAAGACAGAACAGCTGTAATTGAAGAGAGAAAAGAATGGAAGAATTGAGCAGTGACTCAGGGAGTTGAATAACACGAAATGCAAAAACATACATGTCATGGGAGTTTCAGAAGGAGGAAAGAAGAGAAAAAGGGCATAAAGGGGATTTGAAGAAATAATGGCTAAAAATTTCCCAACTCTCATGAAAGAAATGAACTTACATGTCCAAGAAGTGCAGTGTACCCCAGTCAGAATAAATGTGAATAGAGCTACACCAAGACACATACTACACAGAATGTCAGACATCAAAGATAAAGAGAAAATTCTGAGAACAGCAAGGGAGAAGCAAACCATCACATACAAGGGATGCCCAGTAATACTTAGCATGGATTTTGTACTCAATGGGGAAAGAGTGAAAGCTTTTCCTCTAAGATTGGGAACAAGACAGAGATGTCCACTGTTACCACTGTTACTCAACATTGTGCTAGAAGTTCTAGCTAAAGCAATAAGACAAAGAAAAAAAAAAGGCATCCAAATAGGAAAAGAGGAAGTAAAACTTTCAATATTCATGGATGACATGATTCTAAATTTAGAAAATTCTAAAATGTTTATGACAATGCTACTTTTTTAATATACATTTTTAATTTTTTTAAAGATATTTAGATTACATAAATGTTACACAAAAAAATATAGGAATTCCCATATGCCCCACTCCCCACAGCTCCCACACCCTCCCACATAAACATCATCCTTCATTAGTGTGGCACATTCATTGCAATTGGTAAACGTATCCTGGGGCATTGCCACTGAGCATGTATCATAGTTCACATTGTAATTTACACTCCCTCCCACTCAATTCTGCAGGTTATGGGAAGATATATAACGGCCTATATCTGTCATTGCAGTGTCATTCAGGACGATTCCCAAGTCCCGAAAAATCCCCCGTATTATACCTGTTTTCCCCCCTCCCTGCCCCCGGAGCCTCCAGTGGCCACTGTCTCCACATCAATGTTATAATTTCTTCCATTGCTAGAATCACACAAGTCTATAGTAGAATACCAGTAAGTCCGCTCTAGTCTATAGTTCATTCCCCAATTCTGAGGATTCTGGGATGGTGATGTCCACTGCACCTCTAATTGAGGACAACGCTACTTGAGCTAATAAACAAATTCAGCAAAGTGGCAAGATACAAGGTCAACACACAAAAATCAGTAATGTTTCTGTACAGTACTATTGAACTATCTGAGGAGGAAATCGGGGGAAAATTCCATTTACAATAGCAACAAAATGTCTCAAATACCTAGGAATCAATTTAACCAAAGATGTACTGGATCTATATTCAGAAAACTGCAAAACAATGCTAAAAGAACTCAGTGAAGACATAAACAAATGGAAAGACATTCCATGTTCATGGATTGGAAGATTAAATATGAAGATGTCAGTCCTACTCAAACTGATTTATAGGTTCAATGCAATACCAATCAAAACTCCAACAGCATACTTTACAGAAATAGAGAAGAGATTGAGAGGGAAAGAATTTTCTTGTTTATTATTATTATTATTGAAATAAAATGCTCTGATTGAAGTGATGAATGCACAACTATGTGATTATACCAAATACCATTGATTGTACACTTTGGATGAATTGTATGCTTTGTTAATATTTATGAGTAAAATTGATTTGTCTAAAACAGTGCTAAAGGAGATGAAGGAGAGTCCAGAAAAATACAGGATATCAAGAAAGCAATAAATGAACAATATAAAAATCTATGTAAAGAGAGAAATTTTAAAAAGAAACCAAACAAAACTAGTGGAGTTAAGATCACAATAATTGTTTTGAAAAATTCCTATGAGGGGTTTAGGAGCAGATTTCAGCTGGCAGAAGAAAGAATCAGTGAATTTGAAGGCAAGGCACTTGAAATGAGTCACACTGAGAAAGAAAAAGGAAATATTACAAAGGGAAAATAGCCAAAAAAAGTTTTGGGACCTCATCAAGCTTACCAATATACATATAATGGTAGTCCAGAAAGAGAAGAAAGAGACAAAGTGGCAGAAGAAATAGTTGAAGAAATAGTGACAGAGAAATCCCCAAACTTAGCAAAAGATGTGAAAATGCTCGTCAAAGAAGCTCGGGGAACACCAAACAGGAAAAACGTGAAGAAAAATACAGCCTGTCGTATACTGATTATACTCTCAAATGCAAAGAACAAGGAGAAAGTTCTGAAAGCTACAAGAGAAAAGCAACCTGTTAAATATAAAGGAATCCCAATTAGATTGAGTGCCAGTTTCTCATCAGAAACCATGGAGACAAGAAGGCAGCAGGTTAAAATACTTAAAGTGCTAAAAGAAAACAATAGCGCCAGCCAAGAATTTTATTTCCAGTGAGACTCTTTTGCAAATGAAGGGAGATTAAGACATTCTCACATAATAAAAAGCTAAGCTGAAGTAGTTCATGATCATTAGACCTACACTACAACAATGCTAAAGGGAGTTCTTCAGATTGAAACAAAAGGACACTAGCCAGTGGTTCAAAGCAGCATAAATAAATGTGTCCTATAGGAAAGGTAACCATTTGGGTAATTATAAATGCCAGTATTACTGTATTGTATTGTTTGGTATGTGTGGCAGTTTGAGATTATTTATGAATTCCAAAAAGACAGATTATATTTGTAAATTGGCCTGTTCCTTTGGGCATGACACCCTTTGATTGTATTAGATTGAGTGGAGATAGTTTTGATTAAATTATGTTAAGATTAGGGCTATGATTCAACCATGTCAGTAGGGTATAACTCAGGTTAAGTCCCTGGCCCCTTGGTGGACTGATAAAAATGGGCACTCACTCAAGAAGACACAGGAATAAGCCATGGAAGAAGAACGAGAACCTTGTCAGTTTTGAGGAGCCCTAGAGAGAGCTGAGACATTTGCCTGATAGTTTGTAGCTGAAAAGCTAAAGACCCAGGAAGAGGGATGAGTCCTATGCCAGCCTACAGCTGAGAGCAGAAGAAGCTGGGCCCATGGAGCCTTAAGAGGAAGAAGGAAGGAGAGACTAGGAATAGATTGCTTGCCATCTTGCTTAAACATGTGGCAACAGACTTTGGTGAGAAAGTACCTCTTATGGTACCTTGAGTTGGACTCTTTAGGGCCTTGTAACTGTAAGCTTTTACCCCAAATAAATACCCTTTATAAAAGCCAAAAGATTTCTGGTACTTTGAATCAGCATCCCTTTGGCTGACTAATACAGTATATAACTCCACTTCTTACTTCCTACATGTGGTAAAATTCAGATGCGTAGAAAGTAATGATAAATCTATGTTTTTGGACAGTGTACAAAGATATAAGTGGTAAAAGTACAAAAAATGGTGGGGGATGGAGGGGTATAGAAAATGCATTTGTGCATACTATTGAAGTTAATTTGGTATCAAATCAAATATAATTGTTATATATTATGGGTATTAAATTTTAGCTCCATGAGTACCACAAGGAAAACAGATAAAAAATAGAACCAGATGGAAATGAGAAGGCTCTCCATATGGTTCAACACAGGAAAACAAATGAATATAAAAGTAGGCTTTGACAGAAGTGAGAGACAACAAAGGTATGACTTACAAAGGCTAAATAGTAAAATGTTAGAAGAAAGACCATATTTTCAGTAGAGATTTAAATATAAATGGATTAAATTCTCCAATCAAAAGACAGAGATTGGCAGAATGGATAAAAAAAAAAACATGACTCAACTATATGCTGTCTGCAAGAGATTCCAAAGTCAAAGATAAAATATTTTGAGAGTGAAAGGATGGAAAAAAATATACGATACAAAAAATATAAATATACCATACAAGCAAAAGTGAGCTGGTTTGGCTATACGAATATCAGATAAAAATACACTTTAAGTAAAAAACAGTTCAAGGGACAAATATGATCATTAGATACTAATAAAGGGGACAATTCAACAGGAAGATGTAACAATTACAGATATATGTGCAGCTAAGAGCAGAGCAAATCCTGACAGATTTGAAGGGAGAAATTGACAGCTCTTCATTAATAGTAGGAAACTTTAATTTAAACAATCCACTCTCAATGGATAGAACATCTAGTCAGAAGATCAATAAAGAAGTATAGAACTACAATGATACACTAAACCAACTAAACCTAAGAGACATATATAGAACATTGCATCCAACCAAAAGAGAATACACATTCTTTTCAAGTGCACATGGATCATTTTCAGGATGGACCATATGTTGAGTCACAAAATAAGTCTCAGTAAATTAAAAAATATTGAAATCATACAGTGTATTTTCCCTGACTACAACAGAATAATGCTAGAAATCAATAACAGGGATAAAGGAAAAATTCACATATGTGGAGATTAAACAATATTCTTTTAAGCAACCAGTGGGTTCAAAAGGAAATCAGAGATGAAATTTGGAAATACCTTAAGGCAAATGGAAACGAAAATACAACATACCAAAATTTATGGGATACAGTGAAGTCAGTGCTGAGAGAAATTTATACCTCTCAATGCTTACATTAAAAAAGAAGAGGGGAGCGGATGTATCTCAAGCAGTTGAGCACCTACTTCCCACATGGGAGGCCCTGGGTTCATTTCCCAGTGCCTCCTCAAAACAAAAACAAACAACATGCAAATAAATGAAAAAGCCAACTCAGGGAAGTCGATGTGACTCATTGGTTGAACACCGGTTTCCCACATATGAGGTCCTGGGTCCAATTCCTGACCCTGGTACCTAAAAACAATAAATAAGTAAAATAAAGAAAGAGAAGAGGGTCAAGATGGTGGCAGAGTATGGTGCTTCCAGAGTAAGCTTCTACAGCCTAATTAGTAATCAGACAGAGTTATCTATATCACCTGTTTGGGGGTCCCAGAATACCAGATTGGAAGAATGGAAGGAGGGGACTGCCCATCTGCAGTAAAGATTCATGAGTAGAGCACTCCATGCCTTGGAAGCTGGTGCCATCACCGACTGGTGGCACAGGATACCTTGGGAGCTATTCCCTGGTTGGAATGGGAAGCTCCATTTCCCAGAAACGGGAGAGGAAGAGATGGTTGGGGGCCAATTTCAGCTACTGATTAGGAAATTCTGCTAGTTAAAGTCCAATCCTAAGAACAGGTAAAGTTTGAACCTGTCCAAGTTGGAAAGTGCCTAGGTGCCTCCATTTTATTCCAGTCCCTGCGTGAGGGGAAGTGGCGCTGATTGAAAATCACAGTGATCATAAGGACTGGCTTCTTTCTTGCTACTCTAGACTGGGCTCCAGCCCTACCTCCAGCAGGGAGGAATCTGAGGGGACCTGCAACAGCTGCCTCACTGAGCAGTTGTAGTCACTTTTGTCTGACACAGGCTAGACTTTTGGGCACCCATGTAGCTACATCCCTGTCCCAAATAGGACAGGAGTGGGGTCGGTGTTTCTTTACCTTCTCCAGATTACTGCAGTTACTTTTGACCCACATGGACTAGATTGCTGGATACCTGTGGCTCCATCCTCCCCTCCAATAGGATAGGAGGGTTGGCAATGTTTCCTAAGCCTCTCTGGGTAACTGCAGGTGCTTTCGGTCCACATGGACTAGATTGTTGAGACTTCTGTGGCTCCATCCCCACCCCATGACGGGAAGAGAAACACTGCTCCTTTAGCTTCAGGCACTTTCAGTCGGCCTGAACTAAACTGTTGGACAGATCTGTGGCTCCATCTCTGCCCCCGACAGGGAGGAAGAGGGATAGTGCTCCCTTGGCCTCTCTAGGAAACTGCAGTCACTTTTAGCCCACACGGACTAGATTTTTTGGCACACTTGTGGCTCCATCCCTGCCCCTGACATGGAGGAGGAGGAGCAGTGCTCCTTTAGCCCCTCAGGTAATTGCACTTGATTTTGGCCTGCACAGGCAGGACTCTTTCACACACCTTGGCTCCTTTCCCATCCCTGGCAGGGGAGGAAGGGGTCTCGTGATTCGTCAGTCTATCTGGGCAATTGCGGACAGTTTTGATCTGCATGATTTACTGCCCACACCTGTGACTCCATCCCCTCCCCAGGCAAGGGAGGAAGGGACAGGGAGCTTCAGCCATTCTCTGGGCAACTACAATCTTGGCCTGCATGGTTTGGATTACTGCACATGGCATAGCTCCATCCTGACTTCTGGCAGGGGAGAAAGGTGGGAGAAGCTTCATCGATTCCTGTGGTAATGTGGCAGATTCAGTCTTCATGGTTTACAGTATCAACCACATCCTTGGCTCACAAAACACATGGAAAAATTGGGTTGAGTAAATATGAGCCAATATAAAATTCCAAATTAAGTGAAACCAAGTGTCAAAGAGAGCAAATCAAATAGAAAGTCCTGGACTGAAGAGAGAAATTTACCCCAGAATAAATAAATCAGGAAAATCAGATTCCAAGACACCAACAAAAAATGATAGTCCATACTAAGAAACAGGAATATGTGGCTCTGTCACAGGAACAGCTAAGCCTCTAGATGACATAAAGGAGTTGAGAAAACTAATAGATGTTCAAACAAATCTCCCTTTAAATTCAATGAGATGGCTAAAGAGGTTACGGATATTAAGAAGACACTGGGTGAACACAAAGAATTTGAAAACATACATAGAAAAATAGCAGTTCTTATGGGAATAAAAGGCACAATAAATGAAATTAAAAATATACTGAAAGCATATAAGAACAGATTTGAAGAGGAAGAATAAAGAATCAGTGAGCTTGAAGACAGGACCTCCAAAAGCAAACATACAAAAGAACATGAAGAAAAGAATGGAAAAAATTGAACAGGGTCTCAGGGAACTAAATGACAGCAAGACACATGCAAACATATGTGTCATGGGTGTCCCAGAAGGAGAAGAGAAGGAAAAAGGTAGGAGGAGGAGTATTTGAAGAAATAATGATAGAAAATTTCCCAATCCTGTGTCCAAGAAGCAAAACATTCTCCTGTCTGAATAAATCTGAATAGACCTGCTTTGAGACATATAGTAATCAGAATGTCAAATGCCCTAGGTAGAGACTCCTGAGAGCCACAAGAGAAAAGTGATTCATCACTTTCAAGAGATGTACAATAAGATTAAGTGCTGATTTCTTATCAGAAACCATGGAGGGAGAGAGGACTTGTGGGAAGAGGGCATTAGACTGACAGGCAGAACTCAACGCTCTCACAAAAACGATGGAGAAAGAGTTACAAGCTGTCCGAGGGACCTGCTTTGGGGGTGAGCAGACCAGAGACAGTGCTACACAGTTCCCAGGAGGGTGAATGACAGAGAGATGGAGAAGCCAAAACAACAAACGTAAGTTAATAAGCTCCCATGGCAGCCAGGAAGGGCTCCCTCCCCATC